>SJYA01002485.1:4545757-4627751 GCA_006410615.1 Neotragus moschatus | reverse complement strand
CCCCCCAGCCCCCCAGCCTCCCGGCCACCCCGCCTCACCTAGGATCCGGCACACGTCGTCACAGTTCTGGTTGATTTCATGAAGCCACCGCTTCACGTTGACGAAGGATTCAGCACTGGTGACGTCGTAGACCACGATGACCCCGTGGGTCCCCCGATAATACCTGTGGGAAGGGCCGGCGTCAGAGCTACAGTGTAAATAAGGGGAGCACCTTCACAGGACCCACCGACCCGCACCCGGACAGCGGGTAGGGAGGGCAAGGGGCTGTCACCCCAGGCCCGGAGGCCTCAAGCTGGATGCTGGGGCCTGGTCAGAGTTGTTCCCTTTTTCAAGGTCAGGTAACGGGGCATTCCCTGCTGGTTCGGCGCCTGAGACTCCGAGCTCCCAGGGCAGGTGACCAGGGTTCGATCCCTGGTCAGGGAACTAGATCCCACCAGCAGCAACTAGCACCCGACTGCTACAACTAAAGGTCTTCTGCGCTGCAACCAAGACCTGGCATAGCCAGGTAAATAAACACAAAAAGAAAATACTCAGGCAAGGTTTACATTCGACAGCATATTATCACTGTGCTCTTTAACATCCAAGAAAGTTTTTCTGTCCTCAAACCTGTCTTAGTAAAACGCCATTTCAAGGAAAGGCGCCACTTGTGAGGGCTGCCAAGGTCTGTTCATACCCCAGGGGATGGGCAGGCACCTGCCCTCCTGCCACTCCAGGCGGGTCCAGGCTGGGCCTGAGGTCAGTGGGAAGGGCTTCGGGCAGGAGGGGCTGCCTCAAAAGTTCAGGGGGACAGAGGGGGAGCACGGGCCTCTTGTCCTCCAGAGAGCCAGCTCTGATCCAGCGGCCAACACGTCGCCTCACTCGGCACGCGGAGACGCTCACTTACAGGAGCCTCTGAGAGGGAGGGGAAGACCCACTGCCCGCAAGAGACGGGCTCACGGGTGGACAGCGGCTGCCCTGAGCCAGCCCGAAGCGCCTCCACCTCCTGGGCCCGCAGGACAGCAGGCCTCCCCGTGGCGGTCCTGAAGCAAAACAGGCCCCATGAGGATGGAGCCGGCCAGGCCGCACGTGCACTGCGTTCTCAGCCGCAGGCCCAGCAGCGCTCTGGCACACTCCTCACAGCCCCATCACGCGACAAAGTCAACCAAGCTCCGCCTCTGGAAGGTGGTGTGGACCTGGGAAGGTTACTGCATGCACCTCCTGGCACCTTGGTTCTCCAGGACGTAACTCTGGGGGTGGCTGTACAACTAAAGCGGCAACATATGTTTTCACAAGGGCCAGCTCTCTATCATCACCATTAACAGTCCTTCAGCGACACTCCAGGCCCCAGAATCAGGCAGAAGAAAACCAAGGGCGGTGAGGGCGGCTCCCTTGGGCTGGCCACCAGGGCGGGAGCCGCCCACTCTCCACTCTGGGACCCCGGGTGACATCCCCTGGGGCTTCGTCCACCCACAGCTCTGCCTTCCTGGGGACAAAGCCCTGCCCTGAGCAGCCTGAACAATCAAGCCATCCACACCCTGCCCCCCTTCCTCCAGATCATCACCTGGGTCCACCTGGGGGTCGCCCACCTGAGCAGGTGCAGGAGAGCAAGCCAGGAAACGGGGAGAGAAGGGAGACAGCTGTCCCCCGCCAGCAACGGACATGGGAACAGTGGACCATGCTTCCCAATCCTCCTCATTGAGACAACCCAGGATGCCGAGAAACGGCGGAGAGAGACCAGCCTGGGACGCGGAGCTCGGGCGCCGGGGCACCGGGCCTGTCACTCCCCAACTATCAGGCACCACGTCCACGTGCCACAGCTTGGCTCTCTGCCAACACAACAGCAATGCTCTCCGCTCACCCGCTACCACAGACAGGCGGCCTCAACATCCCCACTAGGACAGGAGGCTTGGTGAAGGAGCTGCTGGCAGCCATGGCCCGGGCCAGGCCTTCCCTGCCTCGGCCTTTCCCACCACCACCCGACCCGTGCCCCGAGCCCCACCGCTCGGGGTCAGCGAACGCCAGCCGCCACAGGCGAGAATCGGTGAGGGGTGACAGGGCGTTCATTCTCAGCAGGCGGGCAGGGTGCAGTTTAGTTTCTCTTTTAGAGCCCTGAGTCAACAAGGGCCACGCTATTGCCCCCAGACTGCCCCACCCCTGACCTCTTCCCAGCTCCTTCCCTCAGCAACCCCTCCCAGGCCCCCGAGTGCAGCGCACCCCTCCTCCAGCCTCCTGGAACAAACCCAGCTTGCCCTCAGGTGGCTGAGGAACTCCAGTCCCCCCAAAGGATGAAGGAGGCAGTTCACCCCCTTCCTGCTGCCCTGGAGGGAGCTGACCCCAGCCCGCTGCCCGGCCTGGAGCATCTCTTATGGCCACGGCCCAGCGTTCTCGGCTGGTTTTAACCCACAGGAGCCACCCCAGCAACTGCCACTGGCTCAGCCCTGGTCCCTGGGGGTGTGGGGCCAGCAGAGGGCGGGGCCATGGATCCGTTAAAGTGCGGGTCCCCAACCTCCGAGACGCGGACCAGCACCTCCTGTCAGGTCAGAGGCAGCGTTAGATTAAAAATAAAGTGCACAGTAAATGTCATGTGCAGCTCGTCCCTGCTGGTCCAGTGGCTGAGCCTGTGCTTCCAGTGCAGCAGGCCGGGGTTCGATCCCTGGTCGGGGAACTAGATCTCACATGCCACAATTGAGAGTTCGAATGCTGCAGTGAAGACCCGACACGGCCAAATAAATAAATAAATTTTAAAAACATACGTCACGTGCTCGAACCGTCCCCAGGCCAGCCCCTGCCCAACTCCCAGACCGAGGAAGAACCATCTTCCACAAAATTGGTTGCTGGTGCCAAAAGGGCTGGGGGACAGCTGAGTTAAAGGCAAGAGTCTTGGCATTGGGCAGGCCTCAATTTAACTCCTTCCTAACTGACCAAGCCAGGTCCCTCCACCCTCTGCAGGCCTCACTTTTCTTGTCCGTACACTGGAGAGAACCACAGGACTCTTTACCAGGATTAAACGAGATGAAGCAGCCACAGTCCTTGGAGACAGCCCTGGTCTAGAGGAGGACCCCTAGTCAGTGCCCACACCTCGCGACACCAACAAGAGGTCCTGGTCTCATTCAGGCCTGGAAGCTCGGGTGGCCCAGGCTCTTGGCGTCCAACTACCCTGGGAGCCTTGACTCCAGCTGCCCCTCGGCTCGGGCCTTGCCAGCGGCCGCTGACACAAGGGGGCTCAGGCAGCCCAGGAAGTGGCTGCAGAGACCTGTCCTGCAAAGCCCCTGGGCCTGGGGACCCCCAGGCTCTCAGGGAGGCATGGTCCACAGCACACGTGCTCGTCTCAGGGCTGGCCCAGTGACCGGACCCCCTCCTGCTCCAGGGTGGCTCAGGCTCCGGCCCCCAAGCCCCCTTCACCAGGGCCGCCCACCCACCAGTCTGTCACCCCCATCCCACCAGCTGGCACCCCCAGGTTCCCCCGTACTCCCAGCCACCACCCTGGGGGCTCTTCACCCCCACACTTTGCAACCCTGGGATGCTCAGCAGCCCTGATGGGCGGCCAGCCTGGGGGCCGCCCGCCTCCACCTCGCAGGGAGGAGAGGGAACTTGGTGGTGCCTCCCCGAGAGCCCCCCACCACAGGACCCGCTAAGGGAGGCAGAGGAGAGGCCAAGGGGAGCAGCAGCCAGTCTGGGCTGGGCCCGGCTCCTACTCTGCACACACCCCTCAGAAGCTCCCCCATCCATATAACCGGGGTGATGAGAACACCAACTGCAGGGAGCTCCATGGAATCTTCTACGTGAAGTCCAAGCACATGGGACCTCACATTAATGCAAACCCCAAAGACAAGCCCCCTGGGAAACTAAAGAACAGAGACTTTAGGCAACTTGCCCAAGGTCACACAGGGGACAGAAATGTAAATTCCGAACCGCCTGCCTTCAAAGTCCTATTCTTTCCCGGAACCTGTTCCAGTAACAGCCCAAGAACCGAGAGCCACTCCGCAGGACCCAGCACACAATCGGGGGCTCCAGCCCGCTTTCCGCCCGTTTACAGCGGAGACACAAAGGTCCTGCGGCAGCAAAGGAGGGCGAGCTGGGTCTGTCTGTCGCTCAGTCATGTCCGACTCTCTGCGACGCCGTGGACTATAACCCACCAGGCTCCTCTGTCCCTGGCATTTCCCAGGCAAGAAATACAGGAGTCGGTTGCCATTCCCTCCTCCAGGGCATCTTCCTGACCAAGGACTGCATGAGCACAGGTCTCCTCCACTGCAGGTGGACTCTTTACCATCGAGCCACCAGGGAAGACTCCAGGGTGCGCTGGGTCCCCAGCCAACAGCTTTGGGGGGCAGAGGAGGGGGCTGCCCAACAGCTGCCCACCTACCGGTGCTCCTCCCAGACCCCAACGGAGAGACGCGCCCTCCACGTCAGGGCGGCGACGGAGCGGGCACCTCCAGCAGGCGAGCTGACACTGAACAAGAGTGCCCTCGCTGCCCGAGTGTCTGACTGCCTGGGGAGGCCAGCACCAGCAGTGACCCCACTTTAAAGACAAAGGAGGGACTTCCCTGGTGTCCAGTGGTTAAGGCTCTGCCTTCCAATCTCGGGGACACAGGTTCGACCCCTGGTTGGGGAACTAAGATCCCATGGTCCACAAAGTCCCAAGCACTGAGCCCATGCTCCACAGAAGGGGAAGCCCGCACACCGCAACCAAGGCCCAGCGCAGGCAAAATAAATAATAAATACGTAAATCTTTAAAAAATAAAGACAAAGACAAAGGACCCAGAGGCTCTGCTGACTGACGCACACTGCCCTGCCAGCCCCAGAGGGAGGTGCGAGGCTAATGCCCGCCACGGTGGGACCCCACGTGCCCCGTCCACTTCTCGGGTCTTCAAGGGGAGGAGCTGCATTTGGCCAGGAGCGCACCTCCACACAGCCTTGGGGGCGCCCGGAGCCGTTTCCCAATGTCAGGGGCCAGGGGTCTGAGTGGAGGCGGGGGGCCCGAGTCGGGGGGTGGTCTAAGAGGAGGCAGGGGGTCGGAGCGGGCTGGGCCGGCCGGCCTGACTCACGTGGAGGTGATGGTGCGGAAGCGCTCCTGCCCAGCCGTGTCCCAGATCTGCAGCTTCACTTTCTCCCCGTTGATCTCCACAGTGCGAATCTTAAAATCCACTCCGATCGTGGTGATGTAACTGCCTGCACACACAGGGACGTTAGCCACCCCGTCAGACTGTGTCCTCAACAGCCCAGGTGACCCTGGGCTCCACCCCGCCCGGCTCACTCCAAGTGCCTGGAGGACACAGCCCTGGACAAAAAAAGTCTGAGCCTCAAGGTGAGGGCAGGAGACAGGATACAATGAAACAAAGCGATCAAGAAGACAGTTTCAAGAGCAATGAACTCACCGAGGAAATGAGCCAGGGGCCCTGACTGTGGCGGGAAGCGCTCCACCAGATTGGCCCGGGAGCTGTGAGGGACCATGACACACTCTGGGTTTCTCTCTTCTAATCCATTCCAAACATTTTAAACAACCCGCAAAACTAACTTTCTAAAACATAAACAAGTTATGTACACCCTGTTACATACAAAATAGTAACTAACAAGGACCTACTGTATAGCACAGGGAATCCCACTCAGTACTCTGCAACGGCCTGGAAAAGAGCCTGCAGAAGAGTGGATATAGGTATGTGTGTGGCTGGTTCACGCTGCTAGACACCTGAAACTAACACAGCGATGGAAATCAACCACACCCCGATTTAAAAACACACACACACAAGTCATGACCTGCAATTTGAAAAACTGCTCCAGGCAGTGTGTGTGTGTGTGTGTGTGGTGGGTGTGTGTGTGTGTGTGTGGGGGGGGTGATGTGAGCACACGTCGGGAGGCAGGTTGGGGTGGGGGTTCCAGCCCAGCTCTCGGCTTTTGCAATGAGTGAGTGAGTGAGTGACTGAGTGAGAGAGAGAGAGAGAGAGTGAGTGAGTGAGTGTGTGTGTGTGTGTGTGTGTGTGTATGTATGTGTGGTGGGTGGGTGTATGTGTGTGGTGGGTGTGTGTAGGGGGGTGGGGATGATGTGAGGTTGAGCACACGTCGGGAGGCAGGTTGGGGTGGTGGGGGTTCTAGCCCAGCTCTCGGCTTTTGCGCCGTTTTCAAGAGCTTGGACTTTCTCTTGTGTGTGACAGGGAGGCATTGAAGGGTTTAACCCAAGCATGAGCGGCATTGTAAATAGCTCTCCAGGGGCATCTGTGTGAAAGATGGTGCTGGAGAGAATTTCTGGCAACAGAACAGTCTCCTCCAGGCTCTCAAAGGCCCGAATGCTGGGAAGCAGGGGTCCCCAGCCTCCGAGATCTAATGCCTGATGATCTGAGGTGGAGCTGATGCCATGGTAATAGAATGGAAGTGCACAATATAGGTAATGCGCTTGAATCATCCTGAAACCCTAACCCCCACCCTGCCCAGCCAGTGGGAAAACCGTCTTCCATAAGACTGGTCCCTGGTGCCCAAAACGCTGAGGACCGCTGCTAGGAGGAGCCCACACGCTCACTCGCTTCGGAGCTGACAGAGCGACCCCAGGCCGCAGCCAAGACACACACATACCGACTGCATCAAGAGTGGAGAGTGGCCAGGAAAGGCCGAAGCTCAGAGTCGGGCGGAGCTCAAGCACAGCTCTGGGGCAGAAGTCACATTTGGGCCTGGCCTGGAAGAACAGGTACAATTTCCAAGGCTGCGACCAGGCTGGGGAAGGACATCCTCGCAGAGGAAAGGGGGAGGCAGAAGCACAGAGACCAAGGCGGCCTCTGGTTCCACGGGGACCGGGCTCCGCCGAGGAGAGCGGCCCAGCACCCAGTGCCGTGGGTCCGTGAAACACAGCTGACCGCTGAGCGAGCAAGCGAGCTGGTGAAGACACAGAGGAGGACAAGACAGCAGGGGGAAGACAGGGGGCTGAGGACAGTGTGAAGGCCAGTGGTTTTCAGCAGGGGGTGGTTCAGGCCTCCCCTCCCCGACCCCGGGATGCCTGGTGATGCCTGGAAACATCACATGTCACAGCTGGGTCCGGGGTGGAGGACGTGGGCGCAGAACAGCCTCCACAACAAAGAACTGCAGGGCCCAGAGTGTCCGTGGTCCTAAAGTGGAGAGACTTTGCTATGAGCTCGGCTCGCTTAAGAGAGGTCCGCTGAGGTTTTTAAACAGAAGAGACCCTGGTAGAGACAAGACGAGCTCAGCAGCCTGGCATGGGGTGGGCAGGAGCTGCTGGGATGCCTCAGGTGAGAACCAACCACGGTCTGAGCTGGTAGCAAGAGTGGAGAGGAGAAGACGGGCTGCAGCAGAGAGCCCTTTGAGAGCTCCGAGCTGACAGGGTGGAAGGGAGGTTTCCCAGCACAATGGCAAGTGCCCAGTGGCTGCCATTCCTGAACAGCAAGCACAAACCAGCGATGTCTCCCCAGAGGCCACTTAGTCCCGGGCCCTCCTCCCAATAACTGCGTGGCAGGGATGGTCGTCAGCTCCTCTTTTAAAGATGAGCTGAGACTCAGTCACGCTCACGGTGATGCAAAGAAGACAACTCTTTCCAATGTCACACCACCGCTCTCAGGAGAAACCCACCTCTCCCCCGAGAGAGAGGCGCCTGCCACGTAACCACTTCCCTCCATGGCATCACAGGGCATTCCTTCAGTCCTCGGTCAGAGAGGCCAGATCAACCTGAAGCCTCTGCACCGAACCGATGAGCTCCAGCAATGAAAACGCGGCCCACCGGGATCGGGGAAGCAAGATCAAACGGGCAGCACTTTCCACCCATCAGCTGAGCACAAATGGAGACCACTGAGACCCAGCGGCGACTGGCACTGACAAGGGGCTCTTCTGGGCCCTTTAGCTTCGAGCAGGTCTGGAAGGCCAACTGGCAAGACCTGTGAAAACCTGAAAAGCACATCCCCCTGACCTCGTAACTCCGCTTCCATACAGGAATAAACACAGTGTCCCGAGAAACGCGGCACCATTTGAGAGAGGCTACCAGAGCGCAAGCAAGCACGCGCCAAGACCAGTGTTGATGAACCACGTGCACTCCTGCACAGCCCAGGAAGCTGCACAGCCACTCGAAAGAACCACAGGGGTGCGAGTTGACGTGCAAGGACGATCCCTGATGTGCTGGGGGGAGGCCAGCGGCCGCCCACCGCAAGTGGGGTGAGGAGAGACACCGGGCGTCAGTGCGGGGCAGAGGGCCAGGAGCAGCTTTCTCTTTCATGCCGTTCAGTCTTCCTGTTTGACTCTCTATATGGGCATGTCCTAAGCGTCAGGTTTTTTCTTTCTTTTCTTCAACGTTGGGGCACAAAAAAAGACCCTGAGTTGAAAAATGATGCGCCTGCAACTGCCTTTTTTTTTTTTTTTTTCCAAGAAGAGAGCTGGAGACTGACTAGAGAGACTTCTAAGCTACTCGCCACTCCCCTCTTCCGTCTGCTGAGGCAGAGACCAGGGTGTACTGGCGCCAGGGGAGAGGATTTGAAACCAAAACACCCTGCAGCACCCCAGGGGCACACTCACCTGAGAAAGTGTTGTCTGCAAAACGTAACAGTAAGCTGCTCTTGCCGACACCTGCAGGGGAGAGGGCAGGGGGTGAGAGGCGGCCTGGGTCCCCACTTCAGGAAGACAGCCCGGGGCCCGGCTCTCCAGACGCGCAACAGCGCCCACCTCCCTCCCCAGCCAGCCAGCCTCCCACCGGTACACCCCTCCCTCTCCACCTCTGACCCTGCCCTCCAACTCAGGGTGAGACCCAAGCTGCCCCCAAGCCAGAGACGAGGAAGGGGTCCCCGCCCGGCTCCAGTAACCCCTCAAGGAGACCCGACAACAGGAATGAGGCTGAGGAAGGCCGACCCAGTGCTCCTGGCCCCAAGGTGTGTCCAGAATACCGTGAGGAGAACACATCACGTGCAGCGCTTTAGCTTGGTGAGACTTTGGGGCTGCACGGCTGCAAAACACCCTGGAGACCATCAAGGCTGGTTTGCAGGCGAGGAAAGGGAGGCCCAGACAACTCAAAGCCACTGCTGGCCACTCTCCCCCCGGCCGATGCCACTGGTGGGGAGGGGGCGTCCACCTGACACTCCTCAGTCCAGCAGCTCACGGTACTCAGACCGTTTCACTTACCATAGCCTCTCCTGTTCCAAGGATGGGCAGAATCCTTGTCAGGATTGTTGAAATCCCATCAACACCCACACCAGGCAGCATGAGCCCCTAGGTACACCTGTCCTGCCCTCCTGTCCCGCCCCCGAGGCCTGCGGGGTCAGCCAAGCACAGAAGGAAGCCGGCGTGCACATGCCCGCGAGCCCGGCTGCATCTCTGAAGAGGAGGCACCGGAGGATCCGAGACCTACGCGCAGGTCTCAGGGCCTCGGCAGGGCTGGGGGCGGTGCTGGATCTGAGTCCTGCCGATACATGCTGCTCTGGGAGTCTTCCTGCATCTGCTTCAGGAAGTGGAATAATAAAAAAAACTTGGGATTTCCCTGGTAGCCCAGGGGCTAAGACTCCGCAATCCCAATATAGGGGCCCCAGGTTTGATCCCTAGTAGGGGATCCCACAAGCCCCAACTAAGACCCGGCGCAGCCAAGTAAATAATACTTTAAACAAATAAAGAGACCCAAAGTGGCTCCTCTGTCTCATTCCTGTTAAGGAGTTTTAGCAGCACTGCTAAAAGCTAGACGTGAAAAGCTCCTCACCCGGAGTCTCAGACAGTGCCCCTGCACGTCCAGCTCAGAGCTAATTGTGAGTATGCACGTGTGTGTGTTCCCCAAACCCACAGAAGGCGCGGCCTCTGCCCCTTCCCCAGCTGACCTGGGCATTCTCTCTGACCATCTCCTCTGAGGACCTCTCCCAGTGGGTGAGTCACCCAGGGATGCCCAGAAGAACCAGTCGGCCTCACGGAGCGAACCAGCCTTGGACTGTCCAGGAGGCAGGCCGGCCCTGCTCTGAGCAGACAGGTGCCGCAGCCCCGGGCCCACCGCTCAGCACCTGTGCTCTCCAGGCCCACTTCCTCATCGCTGCCCCCGCGAGGCTTCCTGTTGGCCAGGCGGGGTCGGGGCGGGGGGAGGGGGGGAAGCAGATCCCGGGACGGCCCCTCGCGGCAGCGCTCTGCCCCCAGCCACCACCCCACAGGCTCCCTGCTTCCTCTCGGAGCCTCCTGGACCGCTTACTCAGCGAAAACCTTGTGTCTGGGCCACGAGTTCTTCCAGGAAGGGGATCCCACTTCATTCACCCTGCATGTCCCTGGGGCTGGAAGCCGGGCCCAGCATTTAGTAGGCGCCAACAGAACACTGTTCAGTGAACTTGTGACTAAACCAGGGCCGATCACAGACAGCCATGCCACCTGACGCTGCGGCTGCAGCAGGAAGAGGAGCCCAGGCACGGGTGTTCAAACTCTGGCGGGGGGAGCGGGAGCAAAGGCCTAAGGGATCGGGGTACACCCTCTGCATGAAGCAGGAAAGCAGCAGCGTCCTTCCAAGCCTGCCTTTGGGGGATGAGGGAGGGGGAAGGGTGGGGCTTCATTCACCCCAAGCTCATCTGCAGAGCTGCTCAAAACCACTACAGTCACCCCGTCAACTGCTGCTTCAGGCCGACACCCACCTCAGGCCTGGCTGATCCCTCTGGAAAGAAGGGAAACCCGTGTCCCTGAAGAGGCAGCCTTTCCACAGAAGCAGGAAAGTGCAAGGTGTCTATTGGCCTTCACCTCAGCCGAAGTCAACAGCCGAAGTCAACAGCCTCGCCACGGCCACCCCAGCCCATCACCCTCGACCCCGCAGGGAGTATAAGCTCGGCCCCTGACGCCTTCTGGAAGCGGGGAGACACAGACTCATTCTGTAAAAAACAGACCCACCGCTCTCCGTCTCGACCAAACCCCAGCCCTCCCCGCTTCTGCCCCTCGCCCTGCACAGATGCTCTGTCCTCAAAGCCTCCACCACAGGCCCCACCGTGGCCGTGCTCCTCCCGTGTGCTCCAGCTCCTTCCTTCCTCCTTGCTTCAGTTCTCTACTGTTGAAGACCCCAAGATCTTTGAGTAAAATGTGCTCAGCTTTAATCCTGGCTCAGTAACTAACTCACTGTACAACCTCAGACAAATCACTTCCCTCTCTGAATCACAGTTCACTCAGCTGTGGAATCAGAGGCTTTAACTTGATCTCCAACACAGCCTGCAGGTTCTAAGAATGAGTTTGGTCGGCCCCCTGGACCGGACAAAATGCTGTTACAAAGCCAATGTCAGAAGCCCCTGAGAGACGGTGTACGACATTAGGCACAGAAGAGATGCAAAAGCTGAGGGGCTGTATTCCAGAAGCAAGTACAATGTGGCAGATTGGGAAGAAGAGCTCTGGATTTCTACAGAAAGGGACTAGCATTCATCGAGGGCCTACTGTCTGCCAGGCCTGACACCAGCTGTTCGTAACGCATCATGTCCATTACCTCCTGGCTTTGCCCTGGAGGAGGGCAAGCCCACTCCAGTGTTCTTGCTTGGAGAATCCCATGGACAGAGAAGCCTGGCGGGCTACAGTCCATGGGGTCGCAGAGTTGGACACAACTTAGCAACTAAACAACAAACAAGTTTATTATTAAACTATTTTGCTCTCTGTTGACAAAAAACAAAAAAACCTCCTGGCTTTACCTCTGAGGAGCTGTGCAACTTGGGGCAAGTCGACTAGTCAGCTACTCTGAGCCTCAGTTTCCTTATTTGACAAACCACACAAGCAATGGGTAAGAACCAAATGAGATAGTGTCTATGAAATCGTTTGAAAACCCTTAAGGAAGCATCACATAAGAAACCAGATTCAGGGGAGGGCGAGACGCCAGTCTACCTTGCTCAGCTGCCAGAGCTTAGCCTGAACTTCCAAGGCTACCACCTCCTGGCCTCATAACCACTGGGCTTTGAGTGTCAGCCCACCGTCAGGGAATGTTAAACTGCAAAGCCTACATCTCCTCTAGTCAACACAGTCTACAGGCTCAGACTAACCAGGGAGCCAGATCCATAAATCTTGACCCAGGAAGTCTTCTCCCACAACTAACTTCAGAGTGAAAAATCAATACATCAGGAAGAATGCATGGTGACAGAGAAGGCCCACGCCGCGGCCTGGCTTTCACTGGGAGGAGGCGCATCTTCGGGCCAAGCTTATGCCTTCCATTTTTGTGGGGCTGCACGCAGGCCCCAGGCCTCTTGCAAAGGGATGGGACCTTGAGTATGGTAAGCTGATCTTAACTCCAAAAGGACAGAAAATCACCCTGGTGCCAGCTCCTCCAGAACAGAGGTGAGGGCTGAGAATGAAACTCGAAAGGCATAAGCATGCCAGGACCCTGGGAAACGCCCAAGGCCGTGCTGGTCTCCAGGCTATAGAGCTGGTCTGGGTTTCTCTCATTCACACCAGGACGAATCCATGCTCCCCATGCTCCCCTGGCCACAGCTACTCTTCATCTCCCTCATTAGCCCTTAAACCTTTTTCCCTTCCATGGGCAACCACAGAAACCTCAGCCATCCTTCACCTGATCCAAATCACCAGACACGTCACAATCCATCTCCACTGTAAGACCACAACCCAGCCACTTGCCTGCTTCTGCCTGGGCTCTGACACAACGCTACCACTTCAAGGCCTAACAACCCCTTGATTTGGTCCCCGCTTTCCCTAACAATCCATGGGCTCCACCACCAACCTGGCCTCTGCCTCCAGTCACATGATACCGTTGTCAGCACTCAACTCAGGTTTGGTCTGTAAATCTGGCACGTTCCCAAGCCTCCTTCCCCATCGTAAAACCCCAGCACCTCAGCTATGCTCCTATAAACCCCCTAGGGCCTGCCTCCCTGACCTCTTGGTCACCCCATAAACCTGCTTACCTGCCACACTCCAAACACCTCTACAACCCTCCACCCTTTCTCAGAAACAAGCCTATCTTTTCTGAAGATGTTGGATATCCATTCATTCAATACATACATATTAGGCCCGACTGGATGCCAGGCACTGGAGAGGGACTTAGGAGCTCTAAAGGAGGGTACACTTTTTTGTAATGTTGGCTGACCCACCTCCAGCTCTGTCCAGCAGACAGTGTGCAACAGCAAACACACAGGGAGCGCTCACTACGTGCCCGGTTCTGCACACTGCGCGTGTATTATCTCCTTGAACAACACTCCATCAGCCCAGAGAGGCGGATCCCACTGCTGCTCCATTTTACAGATGAAGATAGGGAACCCCACGGAGAGAATAATTCAGTATGAATGTGCCAGACCCGGCGCGAAGTGCTTTACCTGTCTTACTTCATTTAAACTTCACAGGAATTCCATGAGGCAGGTTCTGAGATTAATCTCCCCCCAACCCCCGCCCCACTTTCCCCAGGAAGAAACCCAGGCTTACAAACGCTACCGACAACCACACACCAGGAGCTCCCTTTCCGCCAGGTCCAGTGCGAAGCACTTTTCCAGCTTCATCTCACCCAAGACTCAGGCACTACCCAGCGAGGCAAGTCCCCACCTCTCAGATCAGAGAACCCAGGTTCGGAAAGGCGAAACAACTCGCCCAAGGTCAGGGTGAGGAAGCTGGTAGTCCCGAGACTCGAACCCGGCTCCCTCCAACTCCAGAGGATCGCGCGACTGGACCAAGGTCACACGTGGAGCAGAGGGGTCGGGGCGGCGAGCGGACCGGGAACCCGGCCCCGAGCCCCGCGCGCCCGGTCCCTCCGCACCGCGGCCCCGCGCCCCGGCCTCACCCCGGCGCGCCCCGGAGCCCCTCCGCGCGCCCCCGGGGCCGCCTGGCCGCCCCGCCCGGCCCCCCGNCCAATGCATGAAAGTGAAAAGTGAAAGTGAAGTCGCTCAGTCGTGTCCGACTCTTCGCGACCCCATGGACTGCAGCCTACCAGGCTCCTCCGTCCATGGGATTTTCCAGGCAAGAGTACTGGAGTGGGGTGCCAATTGCCTTCCTACCTGCACTAAAAATAGGTTGCGCCTACTGCCACCCTCCTTTGTAGAATTGCAGGGGGGAAATGTAAGTTACTGGTGAGTTCTGTATAGCTCCGTCCCTTTCTAATCAAGTACCTGCTAGATATTTCTTCTTGTTTTCCCAAACTTATTTTGACTTTATACAAAGTAATGCCTGTGGAGTTTTGTGGGGTTTTTTAATGCACAGAAGCTTACCAGAAAGTACAAGTTACCATTTTCCCCCTCAGACCCACCCCTCACAGGTTACTAAGTTTCTTGATACCTTAAAATGGTTAACAGATATTTGTTGAATGAATAAACGTCTTTCAATGAATTGTCTTTGCCTGTGGAACACACATGTATATAAATTGCCTTTTCTCTCAACAGCATACTTAGATCTTCTGTCATTTCACAACCATGGTGCACTCCATTGGCGTACTATAATTTGACCACTCTGCTGTTGATAGGCATTCACGTTTACAATCCCTTATTAGAAACAGTGTTGCAGGGAAGATCCTTGAGTAGCATATGGGGTGTCTGACTCAAGCTTTAAGTTGTTTTTCCAGGAGCTGAAAATCGGCCTGGTGATGGCCAAAGAACATGGGCTTAGGATCTGAAGATACTAGCTAGGAGGGGAGCTCTTCATAAGATCATTGAAACAAAATGGTCCTTCTTGCTCTGGGAAAGGTTAGTGGGATCCCCTTTGATCTAGCAGTTTTAGAAAATACATGAAAAGAAAGAAGCCTCAGTTTCCCCCCATGCAGGCACAGTCCTCCCTGCCTGCTCGGGGAGGCAGAAAGTTCCTCTGGATCACCTTCTCAACCTGCTCTGGAATCAGACAGGCTTTGGTTCAGTTGCTAGCTTTGAAATCCTGGCACTACCCCTTAAAAGCTTTTGAGAGTCTGGAAAAATCACATCACAGTGTCTCAGAGCCCCCAGTTTCCTCTTAATAGTTGTGAGGATGAAAGAGATGTTTGCAAATCACCCGGCTCCTACAGGTATATGATAAACAATAACAGTAATGCTGTTAAACCTGAGGTCATTTTGCACTGACTCATTCCTGCTTTGGGCCATTTGCTGTTGCAGACCTTAGCGCAAATGCCCAGGGAGGTCTCTTGAGAGCACGGCTGTAGGATACTTTGAAGAAGTGGAGCAGAATCAGCCGTTATGAAGCCCAGACTCTGTCTTGCCTCCATGTGCCCTCTGGGAAGCAATGGGTGTTAATTCCTGTGCCATGGACTCTAGGGTAGTTTTTCCCATCCAGGAGCTTTCAGTCTCATCAAAGACACACTTGTGAGGAATAAAAAAATACAAGATGAAATAGCTGTCAGATTAGCAGACTAGACTTCAGAGGAGAGCTATCACTTTGGGTTAGAATTGGGGGGAAAGGATTTCATCCTAGAGGTTTCATGGTGGAATTGGAATTGAGAGAGCTGGGAATGGCAGGTGGGTTTTAATAGCTGCTGTCACAGCCCTGAGGATGATGGGTGTTAGCCTTGAGGGAAATGGCAATCCACTCCAGTGTTCTTGCCTGGAGAATCCCAGGGACAGCGGAGCCTGGTGGGCTGCTGTCTATGGAGTGGCACAGAGTCGGACACGACTGAAGGGACTTAGCAGCAGCAGCAGCAGCAGCCGCCGTTGCCACCTTGAGGGAGAATTCCGCGTGAGACAGGGTGTGTGCCTGGCTCCCCAGAGGGAAAGTCTGAGCACATTTTCCTCTAGAAACATTGTTATACGTGATCTAAACTACAGTGCAGTGACTGGAGCTATGTTATGGTAGATAAAGTCTCTATTTAGAACAACATAAACTTTTGTGCCCCCGGAGGTAAGAAGCAGTATGTGCTGCCAAGGGAAACTTTGTTCCACTGTTCTGAAGGGCCAGCTTAGCGATGATGAGCTTTGCAACGCCACCTGTTCAGACCTTACAGCCACTACAGTGGGGAGCTATTGAAAGTTCCTGAGCAGAGAAGCAGGATCAGAATGTTCGGGGCGAAGTTATCTGGTGCAGGCACGCAGAAGGGATTTTCAGCTGCAGGGCTTTAACGAAGGCTACTGCCGAAGCCCAGGTGTGAAGTAACAGCAAGAAGGACCAGGTCCAAAAGATGGTATGCAAACAGTAGCTACCAAATTTTTAGAAAACAATTAGCCTGACACCTGGATCCCTTTACTAGTAAGGTAGGTATTGTGAGCCTGACACCTGGATCCCTTTACTAGTAAGGTAGGTATTGTGCACCTACTGGGTGCCAGCACTGAGGACCTAACAGGAGCAAAACAAAACTCCATCCCCAGGAATTTACGGTACAACTGGGGAAGATGAGGCAGTGAACATTTGAGGGCTCACAGCTGCCAGGCACTGATGGAGGAGCTGGAGAGGTGGCAGGAAATAAAGCTTTCAAGTTCCTGCTTCCATGGAGCTCACATTCTGATAGAAAATGCAAATACATGTTAAAAGGAAAAACCAAGGAGAGTAAGAGGGACAGAGTATACAGAGGTTTACAGGACATACAGTGATGCCCTGAAGGCAGTGGGTATATACTGTTTGTTCATTCAGTAAGTCTGTTTGTAAATGAAGAGAAATGAAGGGGCTGCTGAGAACAGTGGGGTGAGTGAATAAAGTATTTTCCAGGATAGCGTAGGTAGAGGATTGGCAGCCAGTGAACAGTAAGGATATAGTAGTAAGAATGGGAGGAAGGTGGGTTAAGAGCACGTTAAAAAGCTCAACTGGCAGAGGAGAGTCAAGTGCTGTGGAAGCTGAGGGGAAAGGGGAAGGGCCCCCGAGTCGGAGGCCTGGGTTCAGAGCCAGCAGTGCCTGGGGTGGGAGGACAGATGAGGGCTAGTGCAGCAGAGGCTGGGGAGGGACCTGGGAAATCCACAGTTCAGGCTGGTCAGCAGTGGAGTCTGAACTTGCTGAATTCCATGTTGAGGGAAGAAGCAATTGCTGCAATCAGGTAACAGGAAGTGGGTGCAGACAAGAACAGAGGGCAGCACCACCCAACACGCTGGTCCAGGAGGGAGCGAATAAACGGAACCGTGGTCTTTCCTCTTATGGGCCTGAGAACTGGCCCCTGACTCCCCACCTGCACACTGCAGGCCAAATCCAATCAAGAGACTTGGCCCTGCCCTTTGGTCGCCCCTCTTCCCCATCAAGTGGACATGAAGTCCCTAGATTGCAGGGACCATCCTGACACCCACTGGGACCTGGACATGGTGGGCACTTGGTCTCCATCCAGTTAAAGTGCAGCCATGCCTAGAATTTACAGTTAGGAGCCTCATAAATAACCTTGATTGAACTTTCTTGAGTTTGCTTTCTGTGAGGTGTGGGGCAAATTTGGGGTCTCTCATTGTAACTCGGGGTCAGGCCCCCTCCCATTGCAAGTAGGATTTTTCTCCCCTCGTCAAGATTTGATCAGAATTTTCTAACTGCGGTCTAGAGACACCAAGGCTCCCTATGAGACTCAAAGGATTTGTGAAGCTGAAACATTCTCACAAAACTGAGATGTCATTTGCCTTTTCCACTCATTCCTCAAGAGTGCATGGAGGAGTCTCCCAGGGCTGCACAATGTGGGACATCGCAGTCGACTGCAGAAGCAGATGTGAGGATCCAGAAATGCAGAGGCGTGCAAAAATGCAAAGCAGCGCTGTGCTCCTCAGACTTAACACTTGCTATATGGTTATGTATGCTAATGTGTAATAGATTCCAGGTGAATTAATAGAGCTTCTAAAGTTGACCAGTTTTGCTAAGATGGTAAGTATCGGTAGGCAAGTTGCATATAAGCAAGAGTTCTTTGGGGTCTGCCACCATTTTTCACAATGTAAACGAGTCTTGGGGCTGAAATATTTGAGAAACACTGTTAAATACTGCAGTATCTCAGGAGTCCCACTTACCTTCTTTATGAGAGTCTAAATGGTAGTTGTGACCTAGCTGCCATCTCAACCAACTCTGAGAAGCTCAAAGTGAATTGGTGTTTCCATGCAGACACACTCAGGAATCTCACCCAGAAATCCCACTGAGCTGATAATCTTTGGACGAGGTTTTCCAGTTTCCTAAGCTTTGTTAGTATCAACACTTTCCTTCCACCAGGGCAGCCTGAAGGGAACCCTCCTAGCAGCTCAGAACTGCCCAGTGAAACGACGGGGCTCCACCTCTTCTAAAAAGTGAAACCCAGTCACTCCACAGAACCACATGCCAAGAACTTGACTTGTTTGTTAAATTCGCCTTCCAAAAGTATTTTTATAGTATGGCCCCAGGGCTTGGTGACCACGATATCAAGAAATGTGGGTTTGCTTTTCCAGTTCGGCAGCCAACTGCCCACATGACCTTAGAGACGCTCCCTTCCTTCCCTCAGTTTTGTTCTTGTTCAATCATCCAGTTGTGTCTGACTCTTTGCACTTCTATGGACTGCAGCATGCCAGGCCTCCCTGTTCTCACCATCTCCCGAAGTTTGCCCAAGTTCATGTTCATTGCATCAGTGATGCCATCCAGCCTTCTCATCCTGACGCCTCTTCTCCCCTCCATCTTTCCCAGCATCAGGGACTTTTCCAATGAGTTGTGTGTGTGTGCATCAGATGACCAAAATACTGGAGCTTCAGCTTCAGCATCAGTCCTTCCAATGAGTATTTAGAGTTGACTTCCCTTAAGATTGACTGATCTTGCTGTCCAAGGGACTTTCAGGAGTCTTCTCCAGCACCACAGTTCAAAGGCATCAATTCTCTAGGGCTCTGCCTTATTTATGGTCCAGCTCTCACAACCATACGTGACCACTGGGGAGACAACAGCCCTGACTATATGGACCTTCATTGGCAGAGTAATGTCTCTGCTTTTCAACACACTGTCTAGGTCATAGCTTTCCTGCCAAGAAGCACTCGTTTCTTGACTTCATGGCTGCAGTCACCATCTGCAGTGAATTTACAGCCCAAGGAGAGGAAATCTGTCACTACTTCCCACCTTTTCCCCTTCTATCTGCCATCAAGTAATGGGTCCACATGTCATGATCTTAATTTTTTGTAATATTGAGTTTTAAGCTGGCTCTTTCATTCTCCTCCTTCACCCTCATCAAGAAACTCTTTAGTTCCTCTTTGCTTTCTGCCATAAGAGTGGTATCATCTGCACATCTGAGGTGGTTGTTTCTCCCTCCTGTCTTGATTCCAGCTTATAACTCATCCAGTCCAGCATTTCTCCTCATAAAACAGGGGCTGGCTCCCAGCCTCTCCTGCTTCAGCAATGATAGGACTGCTGTCCAGCCCAGGCACAGTGAAAACCCACCCATGTGCTTACGTGCCTCTCTTTCAGTGTTTCAGTTCAGTTGCTCAGTCATCTCCGACTCTTTGCAACCCCATGAATTACAGCATGCCAGGCCTCCCTGTCCATCAACTCCCGGAGTTCACTCAAACTCATGTCCATCGAGTTGGTGATGCCATCCAGCCATCTCATCCTGCAATCACCATCTACAGTGATTTTGGGGCCCAAGAAAATAAAGTCTACCACTGTTTCCCCATCTATTTGCCATGAAGTGATAGGACCAGATGCCATGATCTTCGTTTTCTCAATGTTGAGCTTTAAGCCAACTTTTCCACTCTCTTCTTTGGCTTTCATCAGGAGGTGTAGTTCCTCTTCACTCTCTGCCATTAAGGGTGGTGTCATTCAAACACAGTAATCAGGCCACCAGAAACATCTGACTCTAGGCTGATGGCTTTTCAAAACTTGGGCTCAAAAAATTAACATCTGCAAATTCTGGGTCCACGGTTACTCCCAGATCAGAGCACTAGGTGCCCACGGGTCAGCCTTTTTGTCCACACACCTCACTTTACTCACACCATCCACGTGTGCAGGACCTCCTGTGGGCCCGGCCATGTTCAGAGGGCATTACCTCACCCACTCCAGACAGCCTAGGGAGCTGCACTATCACTGTCCAGGCGAGGACACATCCTCAGAGAGGTTAGGGGACATGTTCTGGCTTAACATGAAGCAGTCGAGTTAAGGTTTAACCCTGACTTCCAAGTCCATGCAGCTCCACCAGGGTGCTCTGTATGAGGATTTTAAAGAAACAGCTGTGTCTCCTTAAAAACACTTTAGAACCTAGGTCTTTAAGTTATGCTGGTTCCTGTTTTTCCTGTTGCTCTTATTTAGGAAAGCTTGGAACAGTTACAGACCAGTCCACACAGAACCCTAGTTAGAAGAAACATCCCCAACTACCTGTCTTGTTTTGACATACACTCAGTAAAATCATGTCCCCAAATCCCTGCCAATAAAATCATGTTGACTCTGCAGGTCCCCTGCCCTCTCCCAAACCCTCCAGCATCTTGGCAGTGGGATGAAGGGAACGACAAGGGACGTGAACCACGTCACAATCCCCTACATTTTAAAACAGTCTCAACGCCAAGATTCCAGAGGCTCCCAAAGTTAAAAGGTTAAGAACGCTGTTTAGTTTTCTCCAGACCAACTAAAGGCACACCATCTTGTCACTGCCCTTGTAACACATGGGAGACAAAGATAGGGATCCCCTCTCTCATAGAAGTCTCAGAGAAGTGTCTTTTCTAACAATAGGAAGTGTCCTATCTGCAGGGTGAGGTATGGATCAGCCTGCGGAGCTGCAGGGGAAGGCCTGGGGTGGCTCAGGCCCCTGGCCAGTCACCTGGAGCCGCCTCAGCACTTCACCTTGAGCACTGCAGGAGAGGCCTGCAGGACCAGTCTATAGAGTGGCGCAAGACAGGGCTTCTGCCCAGCTAGTCGACGCAGCAGGAGGAAGAGCCAGGCTAAGGACACTAGCGGCTCTGGGGACAGACCGCCCCTTGTGACTATCCTGTGCCTCAATTTCCTGCTCAGGAAAAAAGTCCTAACTAGAACCGACTCCACAGGTTGAGTGTGTTAAGTGGAAAAAAAAAAAAAGCCAAATGACACCTGTTATAACTACTATTAACCCCTAAAGGACAACTTTAAGACACATGGAGAGCTTCCATTCCAAATTCCTCATTTTGCAGATGAGAAAACTGGCCCAGAAAGGGTGGGTGACTCCTCTGAGGCTAAATAGCCCTACCAACCACCAGGGCAGATGGCTTTGTTCTCTGCTGCCAAGTTCCTTCTGCTCTAGGCTGTTCGGTCTGGGCAGCTGTTTTCAGGACCGCAGTAATTATGGGCTGGCGGGGTCCCCTTCACCTGCTCCACTGGCATGGCTGTGACAGCCCTTTGCAGCTCACTTCCAGACTCAGGGAATGCAAGTCAGTGCACTCCAGGATTCTGAGTCATCTCTGTGAATCAACCTTCATCCATCCATCCATCCTGAATAGAGAGATCTCATTGTCCTCCAGTCTCTGAATGGGAACCCGGTGTTTCTCCTTTGAAAATGTCAGTGTGTGAGTTGCTCAGCCATGTCTGACTCTTTGTGAACCCATGGACTGTAGCCCACCAGGCTCCTCTGTCCGTGGCATTCTCCAGGCAAGAATATTGGAGTAGGTAGCCATGCCCTTCTCCAGGGGATCTTCCCGACCCAGGGACTGAACCCAGGCCGCCTGCATTACGAGCAGATTCTTGACTGTCTGAGCCACCAGGCAGGTTTGGACTTTGCTTACTGAGAGTCCTCCAGCTGTAAGTACATCAAGCTCTCCTCCCGATTTCAGACTGGGGACAGCACAGCAGAAGTGGACACAAGTGTCTGCTCAAAGATCCTGGAGGACGCACTCAATGCTTACCTCAGGGGCTTCAAAGAGGCTTCCCAGCCCACACCCCTTCCCATGAGAACTTCACCTGCCTCCCCAGGGCCGACCAGCAGAGCCACCTGCAGCTGCAACTGGCTTGCTGGACATGTGCCCCAGGCAACTGGGAGCCTGCCGGGGGTCATCTGAATCCCAGGAGCAGAGGACAGTTACCATAGCTACCAAAGCTGTAACCATTGGCTGCTTTGGCCGTGGGGACCCGCTCAGCTGCCCTCTCAAGGTCCCTTCCAGCCCTGGGACTCTACAGCTCCGATGAGCCCGTGGAGACCACGTCTGCAGCAAGAAGATAGGAACTCCTGTGACACACAAGCTCAGGCACCTCAGAGGTCACCTGTCTCATTCATCAGAAGTGCTGAGTCACAAGGCTGCTTTCTACCTCTGCGGCATCACTGATAAGCAGCGCCTCGCTTTTCTTTCTTGGTACAGTACTCCAGGCCTTCTTTAACGTGAGCTCGCTCCCCTCATGTTCCCTTTTTTCCTTCCTCTTACAGCTCATACCAGAAACTTTGGTACAAGTTTTGTTCCATACTGTGACCAGGGAAAACCGCCCAGGAACACTTGCGTCACTGGGGCCCGGAGGGGCGGGCTCCATCAGACAGGACGCCTGGATCACGAGCCTTCTAAGAACCAGGAGGAAGGAAGTCACTCATAAAGGAGGCAGATGCTCAACTGCGACTTTGGTTTCCTCTCGCAATTCTGATTACAGGAATGTGGTTTGTTCTTATTCCACAGAAGGGAAGACTTTCTCTGTAAAACTTGACTCTCAGAAGCTGCCTACCTTTCTGAGTCAGGACAGAACAGGGAGGCGGCTGATTCAACCCCTGGGATCTCCATACCAGTAAGATCTCAGGTCTGACTGCAGCCCTCTTGAGATCCAGTCTCAGAACAGACATGGCTGCAGGTTTCTCTGGGACTTCGGAGAGCAGGAGAGACGCCCAGAAATCAGAGAGTTGCCTGTGCTCATGGGGGCAGCTGCGTGAGGCCTTGCCTTGCTCCTGATGCATGAAGCTTCATGTTTAGGGGATGTTTGGAGATTTTAAAAAATCTGCTTATCAAGATCAAATCAAAGCCTTTATTCAACATCCCTCCTTCAAACTACCTNTGCCTGTGCTCATGGGGGCAGCTGCGTGAGGCCTTGCCTTGCTCCTGATGCATGAAGCTTCATGTTTAGGGGATGTTTGGAGATTTTAAAAAATCTGCTTATCAAGATCAAATCAAAGCCTTTATTCAACATCCCTCCTTCAAACTACCTGCGTTTAAACCTACTCCCCTCCCCCAACTTGCAAACTACTCGGGCTGTCCCTGTCACCTGATGGGTCAGATCCAGGTGAGCTGCACAATGCTGGAAAGCCACGCTGAGACACTGCAGGGGCAGGCCTCCACGGCTCTGTGCCCCCTCGGGATCTAGGCAGAGGTTGGAAGCACTGGCCCTGGAGCCAGAGCTCTGGCACAAGAGACCAGGAGGCAGACGTCTGAGCCTCATGTTCTGGACCCAGCCACGCAGAGTGGACGAGCAACTCCTGGTGACCGCTGGGCGAGGCTCACGCGTGTGCTTTTTCTTCTCTTCTCCAAAGAAAAGGGTGAGAGATGGAGGAGGCAATTTTCAGTTGTGTGTAGGTTTGATTTAAGGCTTTGGCTGTGGTCTGTTGATACATTAAAACACTTTCTGGGAACACCATCTCCTAAGCTCCCCGTCAGAACAAACGAATTTTCAAAAATGAAAACAGTGAACAAAGAGGCGGAGCTGAAATGCTGATGCAGAGCCCAGTGGACGGGCCTGGGTCTGTCAGGTAAGGATGGTGTCGTCCACCTGCTCCGTGGAGTCAGCCTGGCAAGCCAGCTTCTTCAGAGACCTCCGGTTGCATTCATTCAGCACTTCCAAGCTGGCCACATCCAGGATCTTGCAGAGGGACTGAGGGGAGGAGAGAAACGAGGAGACAAAATCAGAAAATATGGCTTCAGATTTCTCCAATCAAAACCAACACTGAACGTGAAGCCAGAACTAGAACCACTGAGAGGGACCCTGGCAAAGTAAGGGAATCGGGTGGATCCAGGGACAGCCAAGACATGCAGGCCTCAAGCCCTAATCCGATGATGGAGCGGGGCCTGGAGCATTCAGCGCTTTAAAGGTGGCTCAGCAGGCAGGGGCCTGAGGGACAGGACTCTGGGCCTCAACAGGCAGCCCTGGGAGGTCTGTTACAGGTTTGGGAGCCACCTGAGATTTTACTTGAAGGAGGAACCCTGCTGCTGAAAGGAATGTCAACCCCTCAGGAATAGAAGGATGCGTTTTTAGGCACCAGACCAGTCACCAGATGACTATCTGTCCATCCACACTCATATCTATGGGGTGGCAGAGTACAAGCCTCAAGCACTGTCATGCAGAAGGCCCACAAGACAAGCGCCCAGAAGCCGTGGGGAGGCCCGCCACTCCCAGGCTCCCACCTGAAACACTTCCTCTCCCTGCCTCATTTTGAGGAGGTTGACAATCGCCTGGTCGCTGTAGGCCCTGACGACGGTGTTTTTATCCTTGGTGTTGTCCAGGAGGGCCTTCAGGATGGGCTTGATGGCCTGGGGGTCCAGGGCAGGCAGCGGGTCCTTGTTTGCCCACCAGATCATCTTCTCAGCCACCAACCTGATGTCACTGGATGGGTTCTGCAGACACTGTGAAGAGGGGCACGGGCTTTCCATCAGGCACATCTCGTGGGATCTGACCCCCTGCTCCCTCCGCGGAATCCCCACCGTGGGAGGGCGGCTGGGTGTGTTCGGACCCTACCTCCTCCACATCATCTGATACCACCCTCTCCTTGGCTCGGCACTCTCAGCCCACAAGGGCTTCCAACTTCCTCAAACGCCCCACACTGCTTCCTGCCTCTCGCCCCTGCACCGACAGGTCCCACTTCCTAGGACATGCTTGCCCCAGATCCTCACCTGGTCGGTCCCCTCTCATCCTTCAGGCCTCAGCTCAGATGTCAGCCTTCAGGCATCTCCCCGACAGCCCTATCTAGATGAGGGCCCTCCCACACGCTCTGTGTACCTCCGCCTCCAGAGATCTTGTCTACCCCGTTCACCTCTGTACTTCGGGGTCTAGCCCGGTCAGGCGCACAGCAGCTCCTCAGTAATACACACTGACAACAGCTGCATGCGGGTGATACAGGCTCAGGCCAATCAGGGCCCTGTACACCCTCCTCTCTGGGTGTCGGCAGGGTGGGGACAGCAGCCGTGGGAGCCTCACTGCTGAGTGAGGTCAGCGCACCAGGGCCACTGACACTGCCCGGCCGCTGGTTACAAAGGCAGGGTGTAGGGCTCGGCCGCATTTCTTAAAATGCAGGTTCTGGTTTGTGTGCACACCAACGTTTGAGCAGACCCAGATGCTGGAGGTCCCCTCTGCCAGGCTCCCCAGCTTTCCCAAGTGGGCCCTGCAGCCACCACAGCAGCCATGCCTGCTAACTACTGTCACGCCTGCTAAAGGGAGGCAGGACAGCAAAGATAAATTTGAACCCAGGTCTGTCCCAAAGTTTGAAAAATTGGGGTGCCTAGAAAGAATGCCTAAAATAGAGGTTCTTAACTTGATTTGGGGTCATGGATCTATGGGAGACTCTTGACAAAAAGTTGGGCCAAAAAAAAAAGTTGGGCAGTCTTCCAGAGACCATTCTGCACCCCAGCCCTACGGGCTCAGAGACCCCCACTCCCACCCCCTAGCCCTGCAGGCCACCCTCAGAATGCCTCCAACACACGGACACACTTCTGGTGTCTTCTGGTCACAGGTCCGTCTCACGAGCCAGGCTGCTCTGCTCACCTTAATGAACAGGCTGGAGAGTTTGGCCGGCAACTGTCCTCCTCCGGTCTCAATGTGGTGCTTCATCAGGAAGCCCATGCCCCGGACCCCGCTCACAGCGATGGGGATCTGGAAAGTGAGCGGAAAGCTAGACAGGGTACCTCTGGCTCCCTCCTCGGGGCAGCAGGGCCATACACCATCCCTTCCCCAGGCATTTCCGGGGACGCTGGCTCTCCACCACCAGTCCCCACCCCACCTCCGACATTACCTCCCAGACCTTTTGACGGCTCTAAGAGGTTCTGCCGCCAGGCAGAACAAAGCCTGAGACCCTAGTTCCCAGAAACAGAATCAGAGACTTTCTGGCCTTGAAGGGACCTCTGGATGCTCCAACCCAACCTCTTCACTGTTTAGATGATAAAACTGGTGCCCAGAGAGACCAAGCACTGGTCCCAGGGCACAGAAAGTTACTGGCAAGGGTGAAATTCTGACCACCTGGTCTGGCCGCCCCAAAGTCTTACCCTGTCTGCCATGGCATTGCTGAGGATCATGTCCTGGACGTCACTGCCGAACTTGCCTACGCAGAGTCTGCTGGGAGCCACGCTCACAGCCACAGAGAGAGCCAGGCTCCGCCCGTGCCGAACCATCCAGTCAATGCCGGACACGTCAGCTGGGTGGAAGGACACAGGCGGGTCGACCTGCACCGTCTACCACCCTCGAAGCCCACCTCCACCACCTGAGACTCGCGTGTCAGCTCAGAGCCTGGTGGAAACCCCAGTCCTCACTGCACACAGATCTCCCTGCCCCAAGTGGCCGCCGAGCGGCCATCCCTCACAGGCCACTCCCAACCACAGCTATGTCCTCAGAGCAGAGACACTCCAGGCAGCAAGACCCCCGGAAACTCTGTTTTGACATTTCCAAGGAGAGGCTGGTCCAGCTACCAGAAGACCCTCTGAGGGGCTGGGGAGACAGAGAGGCCCCCAAAAGTGCACACAAGAGGCCTACCCAGCAAGTACTGCTGAAGAACAGTGCCAAGCTCCTCTTCTGTCAGAAAGGCGCACAGCTCCCCCAGGCACCCGGCCGAGGAGATGCGCGTGTTGTCCTGAAGGGGCAGAGAAGGTGGTAAACCAGGGTACCAGCCCACATGGGCTCTGCAGGCACCAGGGCGCGAGGGAGGTGGACGCCAAGTCCAGTCCTCCCTCCAGCGCACACACTCCCGCCGCCAGAGCAGGGCTGCCACTCACTGCGGCTGCCACTCGGCTCAGAGTTAAAAATTACACACCCAGCACTTAACTTAATTATAGAAAACTCCAGCGTGTGTGCATATGGTGATCATCATCATAATAGCAACAATAACTGTATTTACACAGCACCTTTCTTCTTACAAGCCTGAATGCTTCACATTTATTATCTCAGTTACTATCAACAGCCCTGTGAGGCAGGGAGGGGTGCAAGTTCTGCCCACAGTACTCAGGGAAGGTGGTTAGAGGGCCACTGGGAGCTCTACCCCCACTTCACCCCACCTCACCCCACTCCCAAACCTCTCATGTGTCCGCCTGTGTCCAGAGAGGCTCCCTGCTGCCCCAATGTTGTGTGAGTCTGTCCTGGGAAGTCAAACTGAAGCTCTAATCAGCCCAAGGCAATAGGGAAAGGCTGAGGGTTCTGTGTCAAAACCAAAGTCCCGTACATAAGCGCTTCCTGGCCACTCTCCCTGCTGGCTCACTACGGGATGCTGTGCAGAGGATTTTGGGTTACGTGCTATAGTATTCGAAGTGTCAACTTGGCGTGCCTCTCCCAAACAAAACAACCAACCAACCAATCAGGGCCTCAAGGGCCCATGGAGAGGCATGAGCCAGGCCGGCACCCTGGATTGCCACCTCTGATCCAGCGGAAGTTCTGAGGGGGAGGAGGGTGGCCAGCCGGCAGTCTGGGCCTCTGAGCTCCCAGGTGTCACGCGAGGCTAAAGCTGGCTCTCTCTGACACAACACCCACTCTCTCAAAGGGGTCTATTTTAAGCTCCATTGTGGTGAAATGCAAATTGGTTTGCCTACTAACTTTTGCTTGCACTGTGAGTGGCCCTATAAAACCCTGACAGACCGTGACCAAGAGAAGGCAGAGGCTCCCATCTGTGCCACAAAAGGCCAGGGCCTCAGCTGCAGGGGATAACCGGCCCTGGGCATGGGCAAACAAGGTGCAGCTCTGCACGAACCCCGAGGCCTCCCTCCAGCGATCAGCCCCACAGTGTCAATCTGGCAACATGGCAGAGAGACATCTGTCAAAGGGGAAAGAGAAAATCCTTCTCAAAGACTCAACCACTTTGGGGCTCACCAGAGAGCAAGGCAGCCAACTGGTACTTCACAGGTGCTTGCAGACAGGGCCAGGAAGGGCCATGGGACAGAGAACCAGGAGTCACGGGCTCAGTCCCGGTTCTTACTCTACCACGTGCTAGGGCACGGCCCCAGGTCAGTCTGCCCCTCACAAACAGTGCTGAGCACCCCTCTCCGGAAAGACACCAGACACTGTTTCCTGGGGGCTGTGCCCATACTTCATTCACCCCTGGGCGAGGCTCTGCACATCAACAAATGTTTCGCGAGCCAAAAACCAAAACTCTTCATTTTACAACGGGGGAAATGAGGGGCAGAGTGGGGGAAGCAATTTGTTTAAGGCTAGAGAACAAATGAAAGAGAGACCTGGGACTTTAGAAACCTTAGCTTCCCTTACCTTTACGATACATCATCCATATCAACACTAAGTGCCTGTCTCCCTCACGACCAAAGGTGTGGCAAACCACAGAGCGACACGAATGTTGGGAGTGATGATCACTCCTGGCTAGGTTCTGCTTCTCGAGGCAGAGACGCCAGCCCAAGGGAAGGGAAACCAGCCCAGCCCGCGCACCCCGCGTCCACCTGCGGCAGTACCTCGTCGTGTCCCAGCATGCTCAGCAGGAGTGAGACGATGTTTTTCCGGATGACCACATCCACTTTGGCCCCCGCTCCCTGAATCACAAACCTCAGGGCCTGCAGCATGGTGTCCCTGCAAAACCAAAGCGCCCAACTCAAACCCAGCTCTCCTCCACCCGCACTTCCACTGCACAGGCAGGGCCGGGCCACCCCACGGCCACAGCTCTCCCCGCACCAGTGCCTCACCTGACGCCTGGGTCCTCCATGACCCGGATGCCGTTCAGCAGCTCCGTGAAGAGAGGATCCACCTTGATGTGGATGGAAATGAGCTTTCCTAGTGCGTCGGCGGCCTTCAGGCGCACACCGCGGTTAGAGTCCTGCAGGGCTTTGGTAAAGGTGGTCTGCAGCTGGGGCAGGAAGGGCTTCAGGGCGATCCCGACCTGTCAGAGAGACCCCCATCCCAGAGCCTGGCTGAGGGGAAGTGCGAGCCACAGGGCACACAGGCACGAAAACAGAGCACCCCGAACCCACATGGCTCCACACTCAGGCCAGGAGCAGAGGTGCCACAAGACGGGGGAGCCCAGCACAGAGGGTCCCCTCAGCCTCCTCTTCTGCTTCCAGCTTCCCACGGGCGGGGAACCGTCAGCTCGGCTTAGGGGAGTTCTACCCACGTGGACAAGTGACTCGAAACCCCTGGCTCTGAATATATTACAGAGCGGACCAGCAGACCTGTCAGTACTGTGGAAGAACATTCTGCAAAGGCAGGTAAACAGACCAGGTGCCACCTACTGCACACAATCCTACAGAACCGGTGGCTTCGGGTGTCATCCCTGTACACACACGCACCCATGCACTGACAATCCAGTCTGAGTCCTGACCACGTGGAGGAAAAGACGCACGTCGGTGACAAACTACAGATGGGTCCCAGAGGAAAGATCTACTCAAGGCTAAAAGGCAAGGAAAAAGAAGCTGTTTGGAGGCTCAGTGCCAGTTAGGGTCTAGAGACACTGGGGTTGGGGTTGGCAGGCTGCTGGGAGGCGGACCACAGAATAAAGCCAGCAAAGCTGCAGTGAGAGCCACCTGCCCATGGGTGACAACTGGCTCACAGCCTGTGGGACAAACTCTAGGAGGGAAAGGCTCCGTCTGGATACAGAATTAATACACACACACACACACACACACACACACACACACACACACACACACACACACGAACAGCACAGAATGGAAGGTAAAGATGATACTTAAATAAAAAGAAAAAAGAAACGACAATTTCCAACAGAATGAGGGTGATGCTCACAGTACCCATTTTTTAGCTGGGAAGTTGCTCCCCCACACTTTTCTCCCAGAAGGAAAAGAGCTACAACTCTCTTAAGCTTTTGTTTCCAAACCACAAGAATTTTTTTTAACAAAATAAGTCTTGGCTGTTTATAACTCTCTAAGCTTAAAGGCTTTAATTATTAGCCTGTAAAGTATCAGAAACAATTAATGTGTTGCTTCGCTTCTGACACTTTGGGCAAAAACTAGTCACTGCAGTTGCTCTTGGACTTCCTTTGCGTTCTCTCCTCAGATTCTCTTCACCTCCCTTTATGAGGTAGTCATAAAGATGGGAAATGTATGTGAACGAGGTTTCTAATGTACTCACGTGGCCCTGGATTTTGTCCTTTGAACCACTTCTAATAAAAGTGACTATCAGACACACACACGCTGCTGTGTGGAGTTAGCATGTGTCATTAGATGTTACTTCACCTGAGCCCCACATCTCACAGCCCTTTGAGAGACAAGCAGTGTTGTATCCTCAAAACACAAGGGAAGGAGCAGACTCAGCAGTTGCAGGAACTTCTGAGGTCTCTGGCCACACATCTGCCAAGTGGTGGCCTGGCCTCGGCCACGCGTGGCAAGTCTGGAGTCCAGGGTCTTCGCGCTCCCTCTGCTCTGCCTGCACAGCACACTGGGTGCTGGCCTCCTGCGCATAGATTGGGCTCTAAGATCCGAGCGGACCAAGCGAAACTGTCAGTCCTCACCTTGGCCAGCAAGAGGCTGAGCGTCTCCAGCAGAGCCGCCTTCACGTTCCAGCTGAACCGGTCCCCCAGGATGCGAATCAGAGGGCCGGTGATGTTGACCACGGAGGGCCGCAGGGCGTCCGCCGAGGTCAGGCGGATCACCAAGCCTAACGCTTTGGCGGCTTCCTCCTTCTGTTCCGGGCTGCCCGTCAGGACCCCCTCCCGCAGCACTGGAAGGATGGACGTTACCCCCTGACAAGAGAACCGGACCTGAGAGTCAAATCGGAAAGGTTCTGGGCCCGGATGTCCCCCACCCGAAGCCAGGAGCTCCTGTCAGCCACCCTCTCTTCAACTCCATGAGCGACCGAGTCAGCTGGCCAGGGTCGTGGCCTGAGAGGGTGCTGGCTGGGGAACGAGAGCAGAGTCCCTGCAGCCCTGTCACTCATCTGCTCTGAGGCGACCTCCACAGCTGAAACTGGAGGTGGTGAACTCTGACCCTGTCCCCGCGGGGCCACCCTGGGGAAGAAACACGCTGTCCGCAGAGGTGCGCAACAACACCGAGAGCACTGCATGGAGGAGCACGCAGTTGGCCCAGCGGCCCTGGCGCTGGGGACCCGGTGGAGGCGGAGGAGGGCCACACGCCCGCAGGGCCCTGCCCAGGGCCCTGGCTCACCTTCTTCGGGAGGCAGAAGCCTGGCACGTGCTCGCCTCTGCTCTCATTTCCTATGAACCGGATTTCCTTGTGCAGCTCCTCAATGAGGGCCAGCTGGTTGCCCGCATCCAGTTTCTGTGAGATAGTGGGGAAAAGCAAAGAGGATGTCGGGAGTCAAGTCAAGCCCTCTCAAGACAGCTTCCAAATAATGCAGCAAGGGGAAGGAAGCATGTGGGCAGGAACACAGGTGAGACTGGCCCCGCAGGGACAGATGCTGAAGCTGCCCGACAGCATCTAGTCTCAGAAACACTCGAACTGTCTTCCACCAGAGGTGGTCCAGCAGCCCCTCACCTTGGTGATGGCATTCAGGGCGTCCCAGCTCTCCTCCAGAACCACGGGGCTGGAGTCGTTGAAGAGGCGGATCAGGCCTGAGACCAGGCTCCGCAGGTGGCTAGTGTAGTCCGCCTTGGAGCGCGAGCAGTAGATGTTGAGGATGATGGCCGCGGCCTGCCTCATGCCCACCTCAGGGCTGCGGGCGGCTTCCAGCAGGTCCTCAATGATGATCCGGTGCCCGGTGTCATCCTCCACGGACAGGATCACAGCCTGACAGTTGGCCATCTCCTAAAAGCATAGGCGACACCTCGGCTGAGCACGCGCCTCCAGGATGGGACAGGACACAGACAGAGTGCAGGGGTGACTGTGCCCCTCACCAGCTGCTCGTCTGGAGTCCCCAGCTTCTCCTTCAAGGCCAACATGACTGCCGGGAGGATCACACCAAGATGACGCGTCAGGGCATCACCGGCCACAGACGAAAGGAAAGCCAGCACCCGGGTGTTGACAGGCGGGGTTGTCAGCTGCAGGACAATGAACATCAGCTCAGTGGGGCCTGCCCGTGCCGGCTGCAGCACTGGGCTCTGGGAGATCCTGTCCCACTGCAGAGTCGCCAGCCTCCCCCAGCATCCGGGTTCAGAGCTGGTCCTCACGTAGACCTGGGGACACCGATGTGGCCGTGGTTGCCAGGCCAGAGGGGGTCTCCACGTGTGGGGACTTACCTTGGGCACGAGGTAGGGCAGCACCACACGGCTCTTGATGGCCATCACCTGCTTCAGACCATCCAAGGCAAACTCAGACACCTCCTCGTCATCCTGCAGGGGGCATGGGGTGACATCTGGGAGCCGCTCTCCTCCCCGCCTCCGCAGTCTGAACCTCCCCAGCCCTAACACCCCCCACTCGGCCCCTCAGAGAGTCAATGCCATCCTGTGCACCCACTCCCTCTGGGGCCTGCACTGGCTGCCTTGGCAGAGTCAACCCCAGCGTGCGGCCTCCACGTAGATGGTGGAACCCCTCCTGGCAGGGGTGAGGCGGAGCCACTCACCAGCTGCTTCAGTAAAAATGGGAGGATGTCCTCCAGGGCCTGGTGGCCGATGGTAGAGTGCAGCTGCTCGAACGTCTTGGCTGCCGCCTCTCTGACCTCCTCTAGCGGGTCACACAAGGCCTTCCTTGCCGTGGGCACGAGGGACTCGGAGAAATATAGCACCTGCAATGGCATGAGAGTGCTGAACCTGACGTGGTGGAGGGAGAGGAAGTCAGCGAGGGTGGGGGCGCTGAGGACCTCTGGCCTAGACAGGCTTCCTGGACTCTTGCCAGGTCTAGACTCTTCATTCAGCTGGTTTCTGTGGAAATGCACAAGTATGAGAAAGCCGAGAGGATCTGTGATCTGCCCCTGAGGAGCCGTCCCCCAGTGGGGGTGGTTTTGTTGCCAAGTCATGTCTGACTCTTGCGACTCCCTGGACTGCAATCTGCCAGGCTCTGCCGTCCATGGGATTTTCCAGGCAAGAATACTGGAGTGGGCTGCCGTGTCCTTCCCCAGGCATCTTCCCGAGCCAGGGATGGAACCTGCATCTCCTGCGTTGCAGACAGTCTCCTGCATTGTAGGCAGATTCTTTACCAACTGAGCCATGGACTTAACAGTCTTGATTTTTTTTTGGCAAGTTCCCCAGATACTCTGGTCTCTCACGGGAATGCCAAACTCCTTCCAATGGCGAGGCCCCAAGTGAGCTGGCCTCCATTCCCCAGGCTCCTTTGTTCATCCTCTTGGGAAACTACAAGTCCTTCTTCAAGTCTCAATTCAAGTACCTGCTCCCTTATGAAGTCTCTGGGTCTACAGTGGGGACAACAACTGCTCTGTGCACTCCGTAACCAACTCCACGAAAGCAACGCCCCTCCATGAATCTAAGGACTGATTCTGAATATCGTGGCCATGCCAAGGGCAGAACCTCAGGCTTTGGGGCACTACCTATTTAATTAATCACAGTCCCATTTGACGACAGAAATTTACCTTTGTTCTTTGAAAAATCCAACTATAGAAACCCCAAATGGCACATGTGTACTGACACATGCTGGAGAAGGATCAGATGAGGCTGTTCAGGCTGAGCAACTGGCCACAGGCTCGCATCTCTGACCCTCTATCCACTCATCGCTTTGGTGCTTTCATCCCAATCTAGAGCTCTGTGCCTATGCTCAGCCTACTCCCCAGGTATGTCTAGAAGCTCAACTAGAAAAAGTAGGGTCGGTGAGAGACTCCAACGCCCGACTGTTGCTGTATGGAAACAGTCTCACTGACAGAGATGATGCGTTTCCACCCACTGGGTGCTCACTCTCATCTACTCCATGCCCTCCTGCTCCCCGCCACCCTCCACCTCTCCACACACGTGCACCTCCCTTCCCGGCCGAGCACCCCACACACGTGAACTGAGCTGATGCACTGACACAAAAGGATCAATCTGAAGCCACTTCAGAAGTGCTGAGAGAAAGACCACCTCAGTCTCCAAAAGCCACCCCAGGCCCCTAAATTGCTGAGGTCTTAGCCTGTAAACTGATGGGAAAGCTGAGAGGTGAGAAAGCCCAGGGCACTGTGACCCCATCAGCACCTCACTGCCCACATCATCCTCTGAAGTGAGGCTGGCGTTTCCCTGAGGGTGAAGTGTCATTAATGGAGCAGCTTCTCCAGGAGCCTTCACCCTCCGGCCCTCTGAGGGGGTGGGGGCAGGCCTGCAGGCCCTGAAGACATGCTCACGCATCCCACCCCCCTGGCCCTCTGAGTGGGGGGCAGGCCTGCGGGCCCTGAGGACATGCTCACCGCGTCCCGGCTGGTGGACTTCATGATCTCACTCAGCCCAATGCACACGCCCTGCCTCTCGTCGCTCTTGGGAGATCTTAGGCCTTCCTCCAGGATGGGGATGATCTCCGGCAGGATTTTCTCCCCTAACTTCCGGACGAGATCTCCCAGCGTCCTGGCTGCAATCTGTCAGGCAGAGTTCAAGTTAGGACAGACTCCTTGCAGACCCCGGGACACCCAGTGGGCCACTCCAGAATGAGGGCCCCAGGACCTCCCAGATGTTATTGGAGCCAGACTTAACTCTCCCCAACGCTCTCTCCTGTGAAAAGCCCCCAGGGTGCTTGCAAGACACCACAAAATAAAATTCTCTCTGCATCACACACGCCTACTCAGCCTAAAGAGTCGGCACCTCATGGATGAACAAGACACTCAACACGTGTTGTCCAGTTGAGGGCTGATCTCCCTGGATTGAAAACTGTGGCCTGGTAGTCACTTAACCCTCATGCTCTTGCTCTTGCCCAGGAAAGGAGAGCTGGGTTTGTAATCACAATGTTCAGGGAAAAAGACCCATCTCCTCTGAGGCTGTGTGCAAACCCTTGTTCAAAGCCAATTATGCAATCTGTTTGCCAGAGACAGGGGTTGGGAGCGGACTGTCAGAAGTGATCACTGGCCCTGGGGGCCCTCCTCCAGCTGCCCTGGCCTTTGCTCAGCCCCTGCTCTGGGCAAATTCCTTGCCCACCTCAAGGCTTGCGCGTGTCAAGTCCTGGTATCTCAACCACTGGTCCTTTGGTCCCGAATGGTCTTTCATCACCTCCTCACCAGCTAATGCTCGCTCACCGTTCATCTTCAAACATCATTTCTTCTGAGAAGCCTTCCCTCAGCCCCCAGTTGGCTGACCTGGTATACGCACTGGCAATGCCATGTAGCACTTGCCATAGCTGCATTTCCCACTTGTTTGTGTGACTGTTTGATTAATATCCGTTTCCTCTGCCAGACAGCAGCTCCACAAGGCTGCTTTTCTTCTCTACAAGGTCCTAGGCCCCCGCTTAGCACATGGTAGATGCTTAAGAAATATTTCTTAAGCAACTAAATAAATAACAGTTCCCCTGCTAGATGGTGGACCCCACTGCTCTCCCATTCTCTGCAGACCCAGCTTTCTAGCCTCTGAAAGGAGGCATCAGGGCTATGTGGCCAGAAGCCAGGCCTGGGACACTTACTGTTCGCTTATCCGCGCATGTGCTGGCCAGGAAACCCAGCAGGAGCCCAAAGAGGGTGGGCAGGATCTCGCGCAAAGTGCGGGGGGTGTTAGAGACCACAATCTTCCAGACGTGCAGGGAGGCCTGCCGCACCACCAGCTGGGTGTCCGAGCGGCCCATATACAGCCCCGCCAACACCCGGTTCCGTCGGTCTACCCCCAGGGCAGTGATGATCGCCTGCAGTGGCAGAAGGGAGCCAAGAATGAGAGGTGGTGAAGCCCCCACAGTGTGAGTACCAGGAGTCTCCCCACCGGCAGCAGAGGGAGGAGGGTCAACCGGGGCTGCACACCTTGTTGGACTGAGCGGTTCCAAAGTTGTCATCCTCTGAGGCAGTTTCTGTGGTCATCTTCCCAGTGACTCCTGAGATGTGGAACAGGAGATCGCCAAGGAGCTGAACAGAGCTGAACCTGAGGAGGAGGCCAAGAACAGAGTCACAAGGGCCCAGGAGGAAGTCTCAGCCAAGCACCAGCCAGAAAAAGAGACTGAAAGGAAACGGACCTCAAACACTGGTGGTGGTTCTCTTAGAACGGGAGAGGTCACAAGTGACAGCCTTTTCTCGACAGTCTCCCACATATGTTCCTTCCAAGTTTTGTACTAATGAACATTACTTTAATAATGGAAAAGAACAAGCTATTTTTAATAGTGGATACAAATATTTCTATAATAAAAGTTATTAGAGAGAGAGAACACAGAGGGAAGTATGAGCAGGGAATCCAGGAATGCAGGTTATCAGTATGCAACGTAAGGAGAGGCCTAGGAGAAACTATTTCTCTTTGAATGAATGAGTATAAAAATAACAGTTGTATTCAGACTGAAAATTCAATTAATACAAACAAATAGAAAGAAAGAGAGGGTAAACAAGCGCCCAGACTGCCGGCACCCAGGCAACCACTCCGACACTCTGGTGATAGCCTTGTGCACATCAATCACCCTGTACACAGACAGCCCTCCCACACACAGGGTGTGCAAGGTGAGCCCGCGCAGGACCCGGCCACAGCCCACACCACCCCACCCGCCAACAGAAGGCCGAGGAGCGCCCTGGGTCAGTGGACGCCGTCCTCACGTCATCTTCGTAATAGCCGGGTCAGAGTTCGTGCTATGGACGCGCTACCTGACTTTTTCAAACCTAGCTTTTCAAATGATAAGCAGTATCACAACACACATCCCTCTAAATACACCTTAAGCACTTGACTAAATATGTCCCTGAGACGAAATCCTAGAAGGAGAATCTCCAGATGTAGAAAGCATTCACATTTAAAATTTTGACACAAACTGCAGGACTGAAGAGAAAGAACATCTTAGAAGAGAATCGGAATTACAGACACTGCTCTAGGAAACTAGAGAGTTACCAAATGGTGAAAATGAGGATCTGGAAAAGTTGAGAGCTTTTGGCAACATTCTGCTTCTCATTTCTCAGTGTGTGCATGTGTGTGAGCTAAGTCACTTCAGCTGTGTCTGACTCTTTGCAATCCTATGGACCATAGCCCACCAGACTCCTCTGTCCATGAGATTTCCCAGGCAAGAATACTAGAGTGGGTGGCCATCTTCTCCTCCAGGGGCTCATCCTGACCCAGGGATCGAACTCATGTCGCTTACATCTCCTGCATTGGCAGGTGGGTTCTTTACCACTAGCGCCACCTGGGAAGCCCTCATTTCTCAGTAAGTTTCCCAAACACAAAGCTATGGCCACTGGGTCTTACCACCTGAGTTCTTACCTTATTCTCCAGAGGTCATCAAAGAGGCCTTGCTCCAGCTGGGGCAGCAGCAGGGCGATGGCCGTCTCAGCATACATGGAGATGACTCTCTGGCCCGCACGCAGGGCAGTATCACGCACAAACTCGTTCTCATCAGCAAGAGCCTGTGCACAGAGCGGGTGTCAGCCAGACCTGCTGCCCCCTAGGCACCCAGACCCAAGAAAAAACAGGACTCCCTGCTATCCAGCTGCAGCTGGCAGAGAAGCCGAGCCCCCCAGGAGAGAGCATGTGTCCTGGCCCCCACCCTAGGCCCTATCCTCAGGGAGGGCACTGGTGCCTACTTTGAGGATACAGGGGATGATGGGCCCCACATAAGGAGTGAATTTGTCCCCGAAGGTGATGGGCAGGTAGTTGAACATCATGATGTAGCCGTCTCGGACGTGGGGGGCAATGTCCACTTTGCTGGCTGTAGCCACAATTTCTGGCATCAGCTTCTCCAACTTCTCCACCCCCAAGCCGGCCATGACCTCGGCCAACCCTGCAGAAAGGGACAGAGTGAGCCCATAGGAGCTCAGGGCCCCCAGAGCATCCCCTAGGCCTGGCCCCTGGGCCTGCTCGGCCTCACCCTGCGCAGCGCCTGAGCGATCCACAGAGCTTTGCTCGTAGGTCAGCGTCTCCATCAGCCACGGCAGCAAGTCCTCAAAGCAGGACTCCCCCATGCCCTTGACCATGGCCCCGAGAGCCTTCGCAGACACCGTCCGTACCTGCCAGGGGACCGAGAGCGGGGACGGTGGGAAGACATGACCACACAGGAATGAGGAGCGGTCCCTAGGGTCTCCTGCCCTTCACCAGACAGATGCAAACGCAGCTTCTATGGCTTCTTAGCAATCGGTTGTCTGGGGCGGGGCTAAAACCATGAGCTCCCGCCCCCTACCCTCTCAGACTCACCTCAGGCACAGGATCCAGGAGAGAGGCTTTCAGACCAGGCGTCACGCTTGGCAGGTAAGGAGCCAAGTCCTGCAAAGACAGAGGAAGCGACTCAGTGGAGGCCTGAGGCCTGCTTTCTCCAGACCAGTTCCTGGGTAGATCTTGACCACCCCACTTTGCTGACTAGGAGCACTCACAGGGGTAAAGAACCCCCTCCATCCCCCTGGTTCCCTGAAGGCCCTGTGTGATTGCTTGGAAAAACCTCTGAGGGACCCCAGGCCCTCCTCAGGAGGTGGAGAGCCCCCAGCTGCCATTCAGAGCTTTTCCTCCTCCCGGGACCGAGAGCTGCCCAGCCTCAGGCATCCACAAGATTCTCTCAGCATTTTCCTTTCAGAGATGCACGATCTTTACCTTAAAAGGTTTATGTCTCTTGATACAGCACTCAACTTTCAGAAACAGTTTTAAATATAGAAAGAACCTTATGTTCACTGCAGTATCATTTAAAATAGCAAGAAACCTTGGACACTATGTGACCGACAATACAATTATGTAAGTTATGGTATATCAATTTGTTGGAATGTTACGTAACTATTTAAGACTCGGTTTTATGAATAACTCATTATAACTTGGACATACATTTATATTCAGAAATATCATTTTTAAATGTAATTTTAAAACATAATTGTCTAGGCTTCTGGAGGGCTATGGGTAAAGTGTTTTGGTTTTCCAACTTCCACTTTCCCAAATTTCCTAGGACTGACCGAATTTTCCACTTTATCTCTTGTGCCTGTAGCCTCAGCACGCAAATCAGAGCTGTGTTATTGAGAGCACAGACATCAGCCTCTGGGAGCGAGTAAACAGCAGATCTCCCAAACTAGGCTAATTTCCTGAGAGGCTCACAGAAACCAGTGCTTACAACAAGGAGACACTGCCAGCAATCAAAGCGGCAGCCGCTTTCCCAACACCCCTGAAAAGTCAAAGGCCAGGCTGGACCTTTCCTCCCCATCAGTCGGTAAAAGGAGCTCACGGCGATGGGCCTCATCTGGGGGTGGAGCTAATCAAGACTTGTGTGGCTGGGTTCTCCAAGATGTGCAGAGAGCTCAGACTTCCACCCTCCACCCCAAACAGTCCACTTCTGCCCTGATACCATCAGGAATCAAATGCCCACAGCTGCCCCGTGTCTACTGTCGGTAGCGACCGTGGCCCTGAGCCGGCATCCATCGGTCTGTCCTGCGTGAGCCCCCGCAGGCCCATACCTTCTGGTCTGTCAGCGAGTACATGTTGCCAATGATCTGGGCGGCCATCTTCCGTGTATCTGTGGAACGGTCCTGGAAGGCTCTCTGGACAATGGGCATGATGAGGGCCAGGGAAGGGGCATCGATGAAGTGGACAAACTTGGTGTCCAGCAAGGTTTGCAAGCACTTCTGGGTCTTCCGGGAGGGGTCTGTCAGGGCGTCCAGCAGGACCGGGGCAATGGCTGCGTGTCCGGAAAAGAGAGAGGCAGCTGGGTACAAGTCTGTGGGGCAACTGCCAGAGCCCCCAGCACTAGACGGGTCAGAAGAAAAGGAGGCCAGGGGCCCTCTCCCGAGAGCCTCACAAGTCACCAGATGAAGAAGCCAGCCTGTCTGCAAAGAGCAATTCTATTCTTGCTCCCCAGGAGGAAGTGGTGTGGGGGGCGGCAGCTGTCACCCCCTTGCACTGCAGAGCTGTGGCTGATGGGGTGCCTGCCTGCTAGCTTCAGCGGCCCTGAGCTGCAGCCCCGGCTAGGCCTCCAGGGGAGGCCACTTAGCAACGTGGATCTTACTCTGGAAGCAGCAATGACCCAAAGTGGCTTTGTGAAAAAAACCGTTTGGAGACGACAAAGGCCCCCTGAACCAGTGGTGGGAGTGAGGTACACAACACTCAGAGCAGCTGCCACAGATAAAATGAGCTCTCCAAAGTCAGCACTATCAGCCCAGTAGAAAGAATTTCAAGAGGGGTACTTGGCTCATCTTTCCCACAAGCCCAGGGAATTCACCACTAACAAGATATACTCTAGTCAAGAGTTTTGAGGGAATTTCCTGGCAGTCCAGTGGTCAAATCTCAGCACTGCAGGGGCCCGGGTGCAATCTCTGGTCATGGAACTAAAAACCAGCAAGCCATGCAGAATGGTGCCCCATCCCCACCCCCAAATTTTTTTTAATAGCCCAATTTAAAAATGGGCAAAGGATCTGAATAGACAGTTTTCCAAAGAAGATATGCAAATGAAAAACAGGCACATGAAAAGATGTTTCACATCATTAGTCATTGCTGCTGCTGCTAAGTTGTTTCAGTCGTGTCCAACTCTGTGCGACCCCATAGATGGCAGCCCGCCAAGCTCCCCTGTCCCTGGGATTCACCAGGCAAGAACCAGGGAAATGCAAACCAAAACCACAATGAGTGAGTAAGACTCCATGCTTCCACTGCAGGGGGCACGTGTTCAATCCCTGGCTGAGGAAGTAAGATCCCGCATGCTGTGTGGCATGGCCAAAACAAAACCACAGTGACATGCCACTTCATACCCACTAGGATTTCTGTAACCAGAAAGACAGACAGTAACAGTGTTGGCAACTGGAACACCTCTGTGTGTGTATATATGGTTACTTAGAACGTCAAGAATGGTACAGCCGCCAGGTTAACAGTCTAGCAGTTCCCTAGAAGAGGTAAACAGTTACCATATAACCTAGTTATTCCATTCCTAGGTATCTAACCAAGAAACTCGAAATCATGTCTACAAAAACAAAAATCAAATAAAACCTTGAACACAAACGTTCGTAGCAACATTAAAAACCAAAAAGTGGAAACAACGCAAACATCCATCAGCTGATGTATGGACACTCAAAATGGCACAGCCACACAATGACATATGTTATTAGGCCATAAAAAGGGATGATATCTTGACAGATGCTACAATGTGGATGAACCTTGAAAACAGAATGCTAGACACAAGCAGCTAGGCATAAAAGGCCACATAGTGCGTGATGCTATTTCCATAACATGTCCAGATATGCAAATTCAGAGACAGAAAATAGACTAGGGGTCATCAGGGGCTAGAGGTAGAAGGGGAAATGAGGAGTGAAACCTAATAATGGGCGTGGAGTTCCTTTCTGGGGTGATGAAAGTGCCCCAGAACTAGACAGTGGTGATACTTACCTAATTTTGCAAAGATGCTAAAAACCACTAAGTTGTACATTTGTAAAAAGTGAATTTTATGCAAATTACACTGCAATTAAAAAGAAAAAGAAAAAAGGGCCCAGGCTGGATTCCCAAAATGGAGGGCATTCATTTGATAAGAGGTAAGATGTTCTGGGCCTTATAAATCCCCAGGGCTGTTGGACACTGTAAAGAATGACAACAAAGCCCACACCTACCTGTTCCTCCCGTAAAACCCCAGCATTTTCTGATTAAAATCAAGTCTGGAAATACTCAGACTGAAACGCACTGAATGGTCACCAATGCCCTAAGTTGAAGCTTAAAATTTGACAACTATGGTACTGCAAGTCAACATAGCTAGCTGGGGTTTATTTCTAGAAATCAGTCTTTCCTAATCACTCAAGAAACAACCATGCCAAAGAGTAAGCTCCCTAACCTTCCCTCCATTATAGATCTCATGGAATAGAGCATGAATAGAAAGTTCCCTGGAACCTAATCCCTCTGAGAGGTGCTGCTGCTGCGATCCAGAATCTGTCATTCAGTTCTGTGGATCTCAAGGCTCCCTTAGAATCAAGCTGCCTCCAGGCCAACAACTCAGTTTTCCCACCTCTATGGTCAATGAGTACTCCAGACCAACAGGAGAACAGACCACTTCCGAACTATTTTCCACTGATTATGGTAGGAAAACGGCTTCCCCGAGTTTAAAAGTCATCTCAGGGCGACTGCCTCTGTCCTCAGAGTGCCTGTGCTGAATGAGTGCACACTCCCTGCAGTGTCGAGGGGCACAGGGAGGAGCAGGGCCCGCGCGCTCGTGGGAGAGGCCTTACGTACCCAGGATCTCTGGGTTCCTGATGACAGAGCCGATCTGCCTGAGCGCCTGCTGCCCGGCCTTCTGCACTTTGACGTGGGAGTCGGTGAGCACCTCCGTAAGCTTGGGCACAATGTTGGGTAGGCAGGACGACAGTTGCTTGGGAGCACAGTAGGCCATGGCCCCGAGCAACTCCACCGACCCTGCAGATGGCAGACACACGCCCATGTGAAATCACAGGCCACAGGTTGGCAGTTCACCCAGGCTGCCTGCCTGGGCAGAGGAGAAGCGGCCAGTTCCTCCCCAAGCGGGAGGGCACAGGGCCTGGCTCCAGCCAAGCGAGCAAGACGCGCCTGAGGCCAGCTGAGCCGGGGGAGCCTGGTTGAGAGCCCGGGCAGTGGTGGGGACAGAGGCCAGACCCAGCCTAGAGCTGGCAGTGTCCCCAGGTCAGTTCACTGAGCTTCTCTGTACTCAGTCCGCTCACCCACTGAGTAAGAGAGTGAGTTTTCAAGACATAGGCCAAAGCCTGAAGGACCAAGGGGGAAGCCCCAACCAACACGGACCCTCCCCAAATCAGAGCAGCTCCGTTTTACAAATTAGGATTCCAAATAAGATTATATTTTTTAAAAGAGGGCTTAACGGGGGAAGAGGTCTTAGAATCAGAGACCTAGCCACAGACCAACTTTAGAGCTCTGGGATTTCCTGATTTAGGTCTGTGGCTCTTGTCAAAGGCCTGTTTCTTGCACGAAAGTGAACAAACTATTATAGAAACAAGTCACCTGATGAGAGCCCTAGGCTGGCCCCTGGGCGGGAGGGTGGTGGCGGTGGTGGGCACACAGAACAAGAGCAGCATCTCTGCACCCCTGGGAGGGCGCTCTTCAGAACAGGAAGCTGAGACAGTGGCACCAAGGGAGCAGCCTCACCGGCTTTGGTTCTCCAGGATTCCTCCTCCAGGGCAGCCAGCAAGGAGGGGAGCACCAGTTTCACCCCATGAGCACTCAGGTTGCTCATCACAGCCTTGGCACAGTCATCTGCAGCCTCGAGGGAGGAGAAAAGACATTCAGGGGCTTTCTCCAGCACACCATGGTCAAGGCCTAAGGCTGGACCATGTGCCCCCCTGATGATCATCGCTCACCAGGAGTCTACTGTTGTCAGACCCCGGGCCCCGGCCCTCACAGGCAACTGATAGGAGGGACGCGGTTTCTCACCTCACCAGGCTTCAGTACCGCACTGGGAACCAGGGGTATCTGCACTGGTGTCTGGCACTCGAGTGGTGGGCAGAGGGGCTCCCGTGGAGCTGGCCCCCCCAACACCCCTGCACCGCGCAGTCTTAGGACTTACCTCCCGCACATACTGGTTCCCGTCCCCAAAGCATAGCAGCAGATGGGGCAGCACGTGGACCACATACGGCTCGAAGAGCTTCCCCAGCATGGCGCAGAGCATCTCGAAGGCAAAGAGGGCCCCTGGGGGTGGCAGGGCGAGGTGGAGCAGTGAGGCTGGGATCAGGACGTCCTCTGGGGATGGGGCAGCCACAGGACAAGCTCCTCGTCCCCTCCTCAGCCTCTGGAAACGCTCAGGGCAGCTGAGGGGCTACAACGGCCGCTCAGGAGGGAGCAGCGCCCGCTGCCCACCCCGAGCAGGAAGGAGGCAAGAATGGGAAGCACCACCAGTGAGAAAGGCACCGTCTCCCTCGGCTGAAGGTGCTGCAGAGTCAGAAACAAAGACGCCCAGGCCGCACCGGCGTGGCCAGGGTGGAACAGCTCACAACCAGCCACCGACAGCTCACAGGAGCACACACCCTGACGCCAGCCTTCAGCAGGGGAGGAAATGCCAGTTCCCTCCTCAGGCAGCCAGCCCGGGGAGGGGGCGCTGACCGCCCACGCTGGGCAGCGCCGAGCCTGGAGATACTCACCCTCCCGGCGGCGGAAGTTCTTCTTGTCCTGGATGGCATCGGTCAGCGCGGCCATCATCTCCTGCTGCTTCAGCGACAGGATGCCCAGGCCCTTCACCAGGCCTGCCAGTCCGTACGCAGCCCCTTTGCGCTCAGCGTACTTGTCTGACTCCAGCAGCTGCTGCATCAGCCTCTGGATCATACCCCCCGCATCTTCCCTGATGGCGGGGACAAGGGGTGGCAAGCAGCTGGCCACAGACTCCTGGACCTGGGGGAGGGGCCTGCCTGTCAGTGCCGAGGCGCAATCACAGCCAGTGCCTGGCGGCCAACGCAGTCCCCAGGCCAGTCTCCGCCACTGCCCCTCAGCCCACAAGGAGCATCAAGAAGGCCGACGGGGGCCCACGATCACGTCTGTAGTACGTGCCCACAGGATGCATGCTACATCTGTGAGCCACAAAAGCATCAGCTGTTATGGGGCTGCTTCTGGTCCGAAGGGAGAACCAAGGCCTGGGCAGGTGGGTTGAAGGCTCAGGACGGTAAAACTTACTCACAAAGAAAGATCCCGAGAGAAGCAGGCTACTGTGTCTTCTTAGAAACAGCCCGAGTCTCTCTGTTCTCAAATTTGTTAGAATCACAGGGAAATGGGGCTGGGACTTAGAGGACCACGCCCAAATCGAGTGGTTCCAGAAGATGCTGTCAATCATCCTGACACAGTTCAGAATTTCCAACCAGGCCAAAGAGGCGGCCTGTGGCAGAATGCTTTGGAGGCTGGGGGTTCTGATAGCTTATTTGACCACAATTCTATAAACCTATGGTTTTCAACTGTGCCTTTGAAGAGGACACCCTGGATGGCTCAAAATGAAGTGAACAAAACGCAAGTCACAGAAAACACACGTAATGTGTTCTTCAAGAAAGAGGAAAAAAAAACCCTTTGCCCTGTGGCCTGAAAACTGCATTAAAAGGCCCCCAAAACATACAACACACACAGAGAGAATGTCACGAAAAGCCTAACATACCAAGGACGATTTTTTCCCCCTAATCTTTGTATCTCCAGAACCAAGTTTATACTAAGTGCAAAAAATAACTATTAAAAAATGATTAGAAAAAATCTAGAACATAGTAACAAACTGACTCTCTACTAGGGCATTCTTAACTGTACATAAACTAGGTAGTCCCCTGAAAGAAGGGCAGAGAACACAGCCATCTGGATTTGACACCCGACTCCGTTTGCAGCTCCCACCGCCCACTCAAACAGGGCCCAGGAGGTTGGGGACATACCTGCTGGGAGGGGGTGGAGAGGGCGGCGATGAGCTTGGCGACAATTGGCTTCACTTTGGGGTCGCTCTTGTCCAGGTGCTTGGCTAGAGAGCCCATGAGGACCACCACGCTCTGCCGCACAGCGTCGTAGCTGGCGTCGTTGGGCGCATTCTTCAGGAATTCCTCGAACACCGGCAGCAGAGAGTTGACGTTCTCCTGAAAGCCCGGAGCACCCAGAGCCTCACGTCAGACCCAGGGGCCGTGCCTGGGGACAACGGTCTCTGCCCAAGCCTGGCTGCGGGACAGGTATCCTGACCAGTCAGCCAGCCATGCCAGCGGGCTTCCCGGTTTTCTGGCAGAATTGCAGCAGACTTACATCAATTTAATACCCTTTTGGGGGTCTTTCTGACCCCAAAGAAATACAAACAGAATCTGCTGGGGGGCCAGCANGGCTGCGGGACAGGTATCCTGACCAGTCAGCCAGCCATGCCAGCGGGCTTCCCGGTTTTCTGGCAGAATTGCAGCAGACTTACATCAATTTAATACCCTTTTGGGGGTCTTTCTGACCCCAAAGAAATACAAACAGAATCTGCTGGGGGGCCAGCACCCGGCCAGGATGTCCAGCACTGGGCCTCGCCGTGGCACCATGGTGCAGCCTGCCGCCTGTCCTCACCCAGCCTTCTTCCTGCTCCTCAAGTGGCTGAGACCTTGTCCCCCATATCCTCGCCTGGCTGAGATCTCCTACCTTCCCATGTGTGTTGAGTGTCGCAAGAGCTGCATCCAACATGCACTTCCGGACATCTGGGTTTCGGTCGTTGAGGGCATCGGGGACAAAGAATTGAAAGAGTGGCTTCACCTGAGAGCTGTCCAAACACTGGGAAAGCTTGTTCAGGGCCAAAGCCAAGCCACACCTGGGAAAGAAGGGAGAGTCAGAGGCCAAGGGAGTCAGAGGCCACCCGGCTGGGGGCCTCTATCCTAGCATGTTCCGAGGAGACTGAGCCTGCCAACAGCACACGCTGCTCCAGGGCAGAGCACAGCATGAAGCCCGGCGCCCTGTGCTCGCCCCCAGCTCTGCCGGTGGGTCTGGAACCGCCCACTTGTAAGAGAGCCCTGCCATCTGCCCAGAGGTTACCCCGCAGGGTGACTGCGAGCAGGGGAGCAGCTCTGCCTATTTCCTTCTGTGTGAGTGCACTGCCTACCCTTCTCCCACCAGGCAGGAGAGGGAGGGGAAGGAAGCAGAGGTGACGACATCGGAAGTGGCCGTATTCTACAAAAGCCAAGTATGGTGAATCTTTCAGCCACAGCCGTGAGGAGGTACCTGGGGACCTCTAAGAAAACAGTCCGCAGGGGAAAGGAGAAACATGAGCAGTCGCCCAGCTGGCCAGGAGGAGCTAGAAGTGGACCTCAGGCCTCTGACTCAGAGGGAAGTCTTGTCGTTTCCCACTCCTGCTGACCCATCACCCTCTGCATGCAGCTTCCACCCGGCCACAGGTCCAGAAGCACTGAGCGGTACAAGGCTGCAACAGCTGTCGTACCTGGCTTCCCACTGGTCTGGAGGAGATTCGGAGATAACTCGTCCCAGAGCATCCAGCACGGGGGGCGGCCGCTGCAACAAACAGGTGATCGATGCACTGCAGCGCTCTCTCCGGGCCCATGGGCCAGCCAGTTGCCCAGATGAAGCGGGATCAGCCACAAGCCACCCTGAGCCACAGGGTAGCTCCTGACTGGATTAGGTTGGAGACTGATCAGGGTCCAACTCACCCTTGCATGCCCAGACTACAAGTGCCCAGATGACTCACATAGAGCTTCTCCTGGTAGATCTCCATGAGCCTGCCCATGACCTCGGCCGCCTGCCGCTGGTAACGTGCCACCGCCTGGGAGAGGGCTTCCGCCCCGGCCTGCCTCACAGCTGCCTCGTGATAGATGACATCGTCGATGAGCAAGGAGCAGAGGTCTGGCTGCAGATCTAGGCCCATGGTTGACCAGAGCCTACAAGAGACCAAAGGCGGCTGGTTGGACAAGGACACGCAGCGCAGGCCCTGCCAAAGCCAATGCCCCAGCCCTCGATCCCTCTGTAGGCTCAGCATGCTGGGTCCAGTTATTCCACAAGAAGAAAGAGAACAGAGCAGGACAGGCCAGCCTTCTGACGGCACTCACCTCTCGGCCAGCTTCCGGATCTCCTCCTCCTTGTCGAACTTGACCACCCAGAGCCTGCGCAGAAGGTTCAGGCCATTCTTCTCATCCGTGTCAGGTGCCGGCAACACCATGTGGAGTTCCAACAGGCCCTGATGGCATGGGATCGCACCACGTGAGGCAGGACCTTTGGGAGGACACTCCGACCTGCCCTCCCCCTGCCCCCCTTGAGGACTGCACCNAGGTTCAGGCCATTCTTCTCATCCGTGTCAGGTGCCGGCAACACCATGTGGAGTTCCAACAGGCCCTGATGGCATGGGATCGCACCACGTGAGGCAGGACCTTTGGGAGGACACTCCGACCTGCCCTCCCCCTGCCCCCCTTGAGGACTGCACCGTCCAAGATGAAGCCACCAGCCACACGTGGGTCTCCACAGAAAATCAATTAAAATGAACTCTTAACTTCTTCAGCTGCACCAGCTACATTCCAAGTGCTCAGGAGCCACGCGATGGCTGGTGGCTGCCCTGCTGGACACAGGTGAACAGCCCCATCCCAGCAGACAGCTCCGCTGGACAGCAGCGCTGGTTGGGGGATGCCATGAGGCAGACCAGCTAACTAGCTGCTCTGTCTCTGCAAAGAGCTTTTCTTTCGTGAGATGACGGCATGCAGTGGCAAAATTTTTTTTAAGTAAACTTTGAAAAATTTAACTGGTAACATTCAAGATCGACAAAAACTCTAAAAAAGGACGCTCCCTTTGTTTTAAGAAATATCTGCCGCACTGCCATTGTGTTTCCCAGTGCATTTTAGAAGTTAGGTGACTTCTTCAAAGGCAAAGGAAAAACCCAGGGATACGACTGCTTCATTGTTCCTGTTCCCAGAATGACCCCAAGCCACCCTCTGTGACCTTGCTCTTTGCCTCCAGGACACACTGGTGCACATGCGCAGCACCTCCCATCAGGGCAGCTCAAAGAGTAGCGCTGAGGGACGAGGTGAGGGGGCAGGGGGCGAGGCAGCCCCGCGAGGGCATGGGCACACACCCGGAGTGCAGTGTCCCGCACGCTGGCACAGGGGGACAGCAGGGCGCAGAGCAGCACGTCCACCTCCTCCTGCTCTGCAAAGGCACAGCCGTCCTCGCCACTGCTGCTGGCACACAGGGTGGTCAGGGCCTCTGAAGCCAGAACCTGAGGGAGACATCCAGCCGCTGGGCTCAGTTCAACAAATCATCTCCTACTCGGGGTCAGGCAGGGGAGCTGGGGATGGGCTTCAGGGGGGATCTGAACTAAGAACACCCACTCTACCCACCCCTACTAGGCCTCAGACCCCAGCGCCAGGCCAAGGCCAGTGTCAGGATCCAAGCAAAATCGCTCATGAGCTGAGAACAGTCTGGCTGGCTCTCACGAGTACCGCTGTGCCCAAGGCCAGAACTGAGGGCTGGGAGAGGCACTCAGAACCTGAGGGCGGGGTTGTGAACGGTAGAAGCCAGCAGGGAACCAGATCACCTGAAGTCGGGGAGAGCCCGTCCCGATCACCCAGGTTAGAAGGCGCAGCATGGCCACTCGAGGCAGCAACTCCGGGCCGTTCTACGGGAGAAAGCACGTGAGGCAGGACGAAGCTCCAGGGAAGGTCTGTAACCAAGCCCGAAGGCACGTGAGTCCCTCTCACCCACAGGGGAACATTCTGGGTCTTCCTTTCTGACCACACTGGAGGGACCCTGTCAAGTCCATAACTCAATCCACAGGAGCCAACCCCAGTCAGCCATGATCTCCAGGGACTCAAGACAACTATTCTCAACCTTGGCTGAAATGCACAGACTTCTGAAATACAGGTGGCTCATGAATACCCATGAGCCACTTGTGGCTTCCCTTGTGGCTCAGACGGTAAAGCATCTGCCTACAACGCAGGAGACCCAGGTTCAATCCCTGGGTCAGGAAGTTCCCCTGGAGAAGGAAATAGCAACCCACTCCAGTATTCTTGCCTGGAAAATCCCATGGACAGAGGAGCCCAGTAGGCTACAGTCCACAGGGTCGAAAAGAATCAGACACGACTGAGCGACTTCACTTCACTTTACTTCATGAATACACAGAGATACTGAACTTTACGAGTAAGTAAAGAAACGCAAAATAAAACAAGACACCATTCTTCCACCTGTCACTGGCAAGCTAAACACTACGTGAGGTTGTATGAGGTTTGGAAGAAAGGGAACGTTTAGCGAGGGTATAGCTCAGAACATGTCATGTGACCTAGCAATTCCACGCCCAAGAATCTGTCCTATGAGAATGTTCACATGGTGTGCAAGGCATGTAAATGAACAAAGGGACACACCACAGCTGTGTTCAAAACATGGAAACGTTTGCGGCCTTACAATGTCAATAAGCAAGTAAAAAGCTGACTAAAACACGGTGCGCCACAGAATAGAGCCCGTAAACTGAGATCCACGTGATGTGGACCACACAGGTCCCGACACTGGAGGCCCCGAGAAGACACTCCCATGGAAGGAGTGGCGCAATCCATTTTTTGCATTACTGCATTTGTGGTTATGTGCTTTACATGTGCTTAAATAAAAAAAAGTCCACGAGAGTACAGACCAAACTGTTATTAATAGCTACCTCTGAGGAGGGGCATTTTTCTTTTTGCTTTTCTATTGTTGGAACTTTTTTAAAGTACATACGCATTACTTTCAAATTTTTAGAACATAATCTACTAAAACTGGGCTTCCCCAGGAGCTCAACTGGTAAAGAATCCGCCTGCGATGCAGGAGACCCTGTTTCAGTTCCTGGCTGGGAAGTTCCCCTGGAGAAGGGATAGGCTACCCACTCCAGTACTCTTGGACTTCCCTGGTGGCTCAGCTGGTAAAGAATCCACCTGCAATGTGGGAGACCTCGGTTCAGTCTCTGGGTTGGGAAGATCCCCTAGAGAATGAAACAACTACCCATTCCAGTTTTCTGGCCTGGAGAATTCCATGGACTTTATAGTCCATGGAGTCGAAAAGAGTCGGACATGACTGAGTGACTTTCGCTTTCAATCTAAACAGAAAACTCCTCGGGACTTCCCTGGTGGCCCAGTGGTTAGGACTTCACATTCCAATGAAAGGGGTGGGGATTCTAACCCTGGTCACAGAGCTAAGATCCCACATGCCTCGTGGCCAAAAACCCAAAACATAAAACAGAAGCAATGTTGTAACAAATTCAATAAAGACTTTATAGATGGTCCACAGCCAAAAAGCCTTTAAAAATAAAAATAAAAATCCTGACTGAATGAGCTCCAGTCTCAAAAGCAAGTGAAAAGGATAGTAGCCAGCACTGTCTTCTTAAGAACAACATACAATAAGTTAGAGCCCTTCAACTCCTTTGGCTCAGAAACTATCAGATGCAGGAGATCCATAGCTTCTGTAAGGCCTTGAGAGCCTCACTCAATAGAACATTTGGGGTCTCCCCACCAATGGCTGCTGCTGTAAGACCCTCTCCCCAGAACTGTTCATGGGTCAAGAAGTGTCAGAAGCCCCTGCCCCACCCCATCCCCAACCCCGCTCAACCCAAGGGGGAGCCAAGCTCCCCGGCCTACCTCGTCCACACGCCCAGGTGGGTTGCTGGGGGAGGCCCGCAGCTGGGCGTGGACGGTAAGGATCTGAAGAATCTGGGCCATCCTTTCCTCCTCCTCCTCACTGTGGTGGGGCATCTCAGTCAGCACCATCTTCAGAAACGGGAAAACCAAGGAGAAGGCTGGCGCGGACAGGGGCGCAGCATCTGTGAGAGCAAGAAGCAGACGACTTTGCAGGCGGGCCGGGCCCCGAGCTTGGCTGCCGCAGCGTCCATCCTCAGGGCAAGTGGGCAGGGAGACGGCCGGAGGCCCTTTCTGACACCCTGAAGCCAGCGGCATGATAAGAGAGACAAGAGACGGCAGTCCAGTTCTAAAGCCAATGCCGCTCCCACCCCAGACAGCGCCTGGTTTCACCATGTGAGCATTAAAACAGACAAGTAGATTCCAACAGCAAAACTAAACCCTCAAGAGTGGGGGTGGGTCACAGTGACTGGACTCAAAAGTCATCCATCTGGTTCAAGGGGTGAGGTGAGGAAATCAAGGCCAGCAAGGGGAAAGACCAGCGGAAGCCGCGGCCTCGGGAAGCCCAAGGGATGGGAGTCAAGCCCCTGCACAGTTCACACCGCCTCGCACCCTCTGTCCACCCTATCCTGTCCCTTACCTGGCTCACCCTTGCCCACCCTGCTGGTGATGGTGTGACTGTGCAGCAGGGTCACCGCCCTCTTCACAGCCACTGACAGCTCTTCCTGGCACCATGACTCGTCCAGGGCACATTCCGGCTTCAGCAGGCGCAGAGTCACATGGCTCACCAAAGTGCCTGTGTCCAAGAGAAGGGACCCACAGGGGATGACCCACGCAAAGACAACCTGGCTCAGGTGTGAACCAGGGACCCATGTCCCCCTGAGTTAATAGTATGCTCTGCCCATCTCCTCAACCTAGTTTCTCCTTTCATCTCCATGCCACCCCGAAAGGGTGGGCAAGCTGGCAAGGGGCTATCCTTCTGACAGTAAGGAGTCAGAAGTGCTCAGCGAGGAGGCATGAGCCACACAAGGTTACTCAGCTGGGAGTGAAGCTCTAGCCACAGGGCGCTCCCACCTTCCATGCAGCAGCCCAGCTAGCCAGGTAACACTTCCAAAAGGTTCTGTGTGCCCGGCCTGACTCCAGCCTTACCCATGGGAATGTATCCTTAAGGCTCAAAGGTGTCATACAATCCACAGAGCAAGGTTACCACAATTCCCAGCCACCCCACAAGGTCCTTTGTGGCTAAAGAGAAAGCTTCTCAAGGTCACAGAGACCTCTGGTCATCCACACTTGGCTGCTCAGGAGCTCTGGGCTCCACGGATAGGCCACGTGGCACCAACTATCCCACTGCCACTGAATTTAAAACTGCTACAGAAAGATCAAGGGCTTTCCATGTGGCCCAGTGGTAAAGAACCTGCCTGCCAATGCAAGAGACATAAGAGATGAGGGTTTGATCCCTGGGTCAGGAAGATCCGCTGAAGTAGGAAATGGCAACCCACTCCAGTATTCTTTCCTGGGACAACCCATGGACAGAGGAGCCCAGAAGGCTACAGTCCATGGGGTCGCAAAGAACTGGATATGACTGAGCGACTCAGCACGCACACACACACACACACGCACGCACACACACACAGAAAGATCACTGACTAGCATCTAAAATTTGGTCCTCAGAGTGAAACCACAGTAGACATAAAAAAGGAGAGAGGAGATGGCACCACGTGCTCCCCGGGATGTGCAGCTTGGGCTGCCTGAGGCTGCACCCACGGGAACACAGGTCAGTAGCTGAGGTCACTGCGTGTCTCCCCCGAGCACTCAGGGCACCCCTGTCCGCCCCCCTCCGGCCCCAGGGCCATGCCCACAGCCAGCCAATGAGAACTAACCCAAAGCCTTGAGCCTCGGGGGCATGACACAGGCAGCCAAGGACANAAACCACAGTAGACATAAAAAAGGAGAGAGGAGATGGCACCACGTGCTCCCCGGGATGTGCAGCTTGGGCTGCCTGAGGCTGCACCCACGGGAACACAGGTCAGTAGCTGAGGTCACTGCGTGTCTCCCCCGAGCACTCAGGGCACCCCTGTCCGCCCCCCTCCGGCCCCAGGGCCATGCCCACAGCCAGCCAATGAGAACTAACCCAAAGCCTTGAGCCTCGGGGGCATGACACAGGCAGCCAAGGACAGGAAAGGGGTCTTGATCCTGGGAGCAGCCAGGGGAGACTTCAGCAAGGGCAGGAAAGAGTCGACCAGGACCGGGATGTACTGGGTCAGGCCGGACGGATTCTTGGCCAGGATAGTGTCCAGCAGCCCCAGCGCCGCCTCCAGCTCACCATCTAGCTGTAAGCAGAGTCAGCCCAGAGGGCCTGTCAGAGGGGCCACCCTGACAGCAGGTAAGGCGGGAGCGCTGGGGTAGCCGCTCACCTCCTGCAGCCGCCTCCGGATCTGCGCCTCCTTGTCCAGCTGGGCCTGCAGCATCTCCTTCTGTTTGCTGGTCAGCTGCACCTCCTCTTTTAAGCCTTTCTTCTTCTTTATCTCCTGAAGGGACAAGCACAGCAATTCCGTCTCCAGGGCACAGACCTGCCTCCCTCCCACCACCAGGTAAGGTGAGCTTGGCGGCACTGTCGGCCCCAGGCCAGCTCTGAGTCTGTGATCTGGACCCCAAACCTGCCAGCTGGCCTCCCTCACCTCCCATAAGCCCAAGGCCGCCTGGTTTCTACAGAACAGAGAGCAGTAGAGCGGCCATTTCTTGCCCGATTCTCTACAAGCAAAACACAAAAAGAGTCTTTACGTGTTAAGAGAAATGGAAAGTTCCTCCAAGTCTTGAAGAGGGTATTCTGGGAGCCACATATCTTCAGAATTCTAGCCTAAGCCTCTCCCACCTCTGACCAGCCTGCCCTACACTCCCCTCCAGTGTAAGCTAAAGCCTGGCAGAGGCTGAGAGCATTCGTTCATCTGATATTTACTGAGCACCTAGGAGGTGCCAGATGCTGGGGAGCCTGTGGGAACCAGACCAAGTCTCTGCCCTTACAGAGCTCGCCATCTTAGTGGGGGTGGCTACACAACGAACAGGGAACAGATACATAAACAAGGTGGCTTCAGACCATGAGTGGTGTCGTGAAAGGAATAAATATGATGCACAACAAACGAGAAGGGGGCGGCTAGGCCCTGGGCAGGGTGGGCAGAAGGGTCCCCTCTCTGCAGAAGGGACATGTGGACAGAGATACAAAAGACAAGAATTCAGCCTATAAAGAGTGAAGAAGAAAATAAGATTGAGGGAGAAGCACAGGCTGAGACAAGAGCCCCGTGTGCTGTGCTTCCGCCAGAACCAGCCCTGTCACCACTGAACACAGCCATGAACCCCGATGCCCCAGAGGCTACACTGTGCCAGGGCCCGTGCCCACTGTCAGGACAGACGGGGCCCAGCCATCCAGGAGCGGGGTGTGGGGATGGGCATGGAGTCAAGCTACACCATTCAGCAGAGAAAATACATGAACTACTGACAGCAGGAAGAAAAACTTCTTTTCCTGGAGTTGCGGGTGGAGAAAGCTACTGAGAAAGAGCAGCTCAAGAAGGTGACACGAGGACCCGGGCTGAGCGGGGAAGTCAGGGGAGCATGCCACGGGGCAGGGTGACCCAACGGACGGGCCTGAGGCCTCTGCAGACCCACCTCCTTCAGCTCCAATTCGATGATCTGCTCCTTGAAGGAATAAGCTTTGTTCTCTCGCTTCATGTTGGCCTTTTTCATGCTGTCCTGCTGGGCACTGAAACACCAGAGCGGGTGATCAGCCAGGTTCCATCCAGCCACGAGGCCCTTTAGCTTCCCACCAGCCACGAGATCCCCGCTACCTCTTAAGTCATGGGCACCCGGCGAGCGCTGGGTCCTCCACACACTCTTGTATCCGGGACCGAAGGCTGTGAGTGGACCACAGCCAGCACTCCCCCAACGAACAGACAGACTGTATCACTTACAGAGCCCTCGAGCAGGCGGCTCACCTGTGGATGATGGACTTGTCGTACAACTCCCCTGCAGGGGTCTGCATGATAGCAAACTCCTCCCTTGTCACCTGGCACAGTGCTGGGTTCTGCACGGAGGCAGTGACGGTGCTGATGAGCTGCGGGAGGACCCGGTCTGGGGACAGGATCGAGAGGGAGCCCATGGCGTTCATGGAAGACTGCCAGACAAACAGACACGCTCAGTGCCTCTTGCGGCTGGCACGGGAGAGAGGGCCTGCCATGTCTCACGCCCCGGGCAGCAGGCTCCCCTTCTTGCCACTGCCTGTTCTTTCTGAGCCCTGCCACCGGAGTGGACAGCTACAGGGTGTGCCTGCCTTCTTGGCATGCCGCACCCGAACATGGGGGACACACTTCTCTCCCACTCTTGATCTCTGTGGTTCAGGCAGAGCTTCCCCCGCCCTCGCTAGAGATAGGCCCGTGACCCAGACCGGAAGGATGGGCCCTGGGATGAGCACAAGACCCAAGTCAGGTCAACCTGGGCGGTAATAAGGCCCCCTGCCAGCTGGAATGGTTGGAAAACACCAGCTTTTCCCACGGGAGCTGACAGGGGATGAGACATAAGCCTAGAACAGCTATCCTGCTACTGAAAAGCAGAGACTGATAACAGAGCCCATGCTGCAGAAAGCAGCAGTGAGGCACAGAGGAGGAAGGGAGACGGACAGAGGGAAAGAGACATACCACTTATGAGGTCTTGAGGACATCTGAGTCCCTGTCCCATCACATCCAAGGGCTTACCAGTTAGATGCGGCAACCAGCAAGCTCCCTGCTAAGCTCAAACTAGTTTGCACTTTCTGTCACTTGCAACCCAAAGGTCCAAACCACTTCTCATCACCCCGTCTTCTGTTTCTCTGAATCTTCCCGGTCTGCCCACTGACCTGAGGCCAGAGCCAGCTCACAGGCCCAACTACCTGGTTCAGGGGGCTCTGTGTGGTGATCCTGGGGAGGATCTGGTCCAAGTGCCTAGTAATAAAGGCTTCTGGATCGATCTTCATCCTGGCAAGAAGTGCTGGCCAGAGGCCAGACTGCACAGCCACTGAAAGGAAGGGGAGCTCTTTGAGGCCTTCTGCCCGCCTGCTCTTCCGACAGAGTCCCTGCTCCACCCGCCCACCTGGGCCACAGACCTAATGATGGGTGGTGAGAGATGATCAGCATCTCCTGTGCCAGCTGTTCCATGCCGGTGACGCCGCCCTCCAGCCCTGGCACCCCGGAGATGACGCACAGAGCCTCCTGCAGGACCCGTGGGGGCACGTAGGCCTTGCCCACCTCAGTCACCTCGCCAGTGTCGGTCACCAGAGCCTCGAAGGGCAGCACCTGCAGGGAGACAACGTTTGAGCCCCAATGATCAGAGCCCCATGCCGGCCTGGCCCCTGGGAGATGAAGACGCAGGAAACGTGGCTGCCTATCATTCAGGCGATTCTCTGGGCCCCCTGCTGGCGTGGAGACCAATGCCCAGAGCCCTGCGCTGGGATCCACAGGCTGTGAGATGGGCCTGGAAGGAAGCACCTAGGGTCCTGAGCCTCAAAGAGCCCACAGGGGGAAAAAAGGCAACAGAATCCGATGCAGGGGGAACGAACCTGAGACTGCAAGTCTGTCACCAGCCCACATCCCTTAAGTCGGCTCAGGGAGGGAGGGAAGCAGTGAAACGGGACACAAAGAGCACTGAAATCAGGAGCCAGGTCCCAGTCCTGCCGCCACCGCTGATGGGAGATGCTGAGCAAGTCATTTCAGCTGCCAGCACATGAACAACTCCCATAAAACAAGCGTAGTAAGCCTGTCGGCCTTTTAAAGGCATTATGAAAAAAGGACAGAGAGAAGGGTAGAAAAATGTTTTAAAAATTATAAAGTGCTTTAAAAACGAAGTGTTCTTCCATTACTCAAGAATAAAAAGGTTGACTTATGTGTGATAAGACATGGGAAGGAAGAACAGTGTCTGCAAGGGACAAGGAATGGTGTGAAACAAGGTGGTCCCTGAGCTGTGGGGCGGGGCAGGAGACCTCAGCATCACATGGAGCCCGTGTGAGGGAGGACTGCCAGGGGGCGCCCCAGGTGAGACCCCACAGCACAGGCAGGGGCAGCTCGGGGGTCTGTGAGCCCGTTCTGGGGCCCGGAAGAGGCCCTGACCTTGTGAGAACTGAGGACGGTCTTCAGCTCCTCCAGCAGTCCGTACGCCAGCTTGAAGCCCCCGCGAGAGGACAGCAGCTTCCGGGCCGTCTGCTGGGCCTGCCTGCGCACGTGCCAGGGGCGGCTCAGGAGCACAGCCGCCAGGGCCCGGTGGTACTGCCTGCAGCAGAGGGACAGGACGCGCTGGGGACGGCTGGGCGCGGCTCTCCGCAGCCAGCCTCCCGCCCCTCACACACCGCTGCGGCTCAGGCTCCTGCCAGGGAACGGGGTCGTCTGGCCCGAGGGGAAGGTGAACGAGCCCCACGTACTGAACTTTGCTGCCTGTGAGTCGGTGCGGATGGTCAAGAAACAGTCTCTCCGTCAGGTGCAGCACGGTACACAGGGCTGGCGAGGGGAGAGAAACAGCGCAAGTGCTTTTAAAATAGAGAATACGGCTGCCGCCGGACTGCCCTGAACGTGCCCGGTCTTGTCTACAATAGAGGAAAAGGGGATTTCGCTGGTGGTCCAGAGGCTGAGACTCCACACTCCCAATGCAGGGGACCCAGGTTCCACCCCTGGTCAGGGAACTAGATCCCACATGCCGCAACTAAGGCCTAGAGCAGCCAAATACACAAAGAAATTAAATAGAGAAAATATCCAGAAAGAACGGGAAAAGTTGGAAATCAAAATGTAAGCGTAAAATTACAGTTTCACTTGAATTTTTTTTTTTTAAACTTTTTAGTTTATATTGGAGTATAGTTGATTTAACAATGCTGTGTTAATTTCAGATGTACAGCCAAGTGACTCACTTATACATATATGTGTTATCTATTGAATTTGCTTCTCTGCTAAAAGCAAGTTATGCTTTTAGCATATGCACACGTGTATTTTGGAACAAGCAAAAGTATACACTTTTAATTAAAACAGTGAGATCCTATGGTATAGCACACGGACCATATTCAATAAACTACAGTGGAAAAGAGTATGAAAAGGGACGTGTATATATCTGTATAACTGAATCACTCTGCCATACAGTAAAAACACACGCATGTATTAATAAATTCAACTATACTTCCATAATTTAATTTGTATGCAGTTCTAAAGAGTTTAAGAGCACTCACATACTGATGTGAAACGATTTCCAAATCTAAACAGCACAATGCATATAGCATGCATATTACCTTTTATATAAAAAGGCAGAGAACTAACACATAAGGATATTTATTGGTATAAAAATAAAATATCGATAATACACAGCAAGGGGATAAAACTGGTTCTCCATGGCAAGGGACCCGGGGCAGAGATCAAAGCAACGGTGTATCTTTCAGCGTAGCCCCTCTTGGGGCTTTTATTTTTGTATTATATGAATACACTTCCTGTTCAAAGACTAGCTAAACGTGTTTTTAACTTCAGGAAGTGACTAACAGTTGTAGCTCGTTAACAGAATGTTGTGATGTGCGAGTCAAAGACTTTTCAAGTCACCAATTAGCCACAGGTACTTCTAAGGCAACCAAGAATTTTAAACATACACTTAAAGATCAACAGTTCCTTTTCTGCCAAGATAGAAACCAGTAGTTTTTCTATCTCCCGGTGGGGGAGTAGAGCCAGCCACACTTCACTAGAGCCTCTCAGCTGCCTCTGAGCATAAAGCCTCTGAGACAGCACCAATTACTCAATCAGCTATAATTACACCTGATATCACAGCTCTACAACTATTAGTGCTCTGCCTCCACAAACCTCCCACTTCACCCCCACCTCCCCAGCCTTCCAGGCCCCACAGGAATCAAGTCATTCTCAGGAAAGCTGAGCTGTTGGTCAGACCGCTCTGCTCCAGGTCTTTGCCAAGCTGACTGGTCAAAACAACAGGCAGTCCAGGAAGGGTCCTCTCTGAAGACCCACCAGAGAGACTCGGTCCCAAATTCAACTTCAACTAAGCAGACTCACCATCCTCTGAAGCCATGAGCAGGAATTTCTCGGAAGTGAAAACCTGCTTCTTCTCATCCAAAATGAGCTGCCAGAAACCGCTCAGTTTGGCCTCTGCAAGAGACAAAAGGTCACTCCACCACACAGCCCACCGCCTCCCCCAGGGCTGGCCCTGCCGTGCTGCAGCTGCCAGGGCTGGGTAGTCTGGCAGAGCCACCCCGGTGCAGCAGGCTGGGGTCCTCCCTCAGCAGGGAGGGGTCCCTCCCAGGCTCACTGTCCTCCCATGCCGAGAACTAACTAGTTCTTCTGGTAGCATCACCTCTTATGGAAACCTCTGGTGCTTCTCCACTGCCTGCAGGAGCCCAGTCAACCTGCCTCCCACCTCGGATTCCCACCTGCTCCAGTGCCAGGAGGAGCTCCTTCAGGGCCTCACGTGGTGCCTTCCCTTGCCCTTCCCTGGTCTGAATTCACACTGGGCCGTTCCCTTCCAGTTAGTGAAACTCCTTCTAGTCCTCAGGGCCCTAGTTCAAATAAATGCTTCCTCCTTCAGGAAGCCTTTCCTGGCCCCCAACCCCGAAACTAAAAGCAATCCATCCTTCAAACCTGCTCTTATGCTGTTCTGCCTTAACAGCAGATAATGTTTGCATATCCCTTCTCCCATCAAAGTAAAGGCAGCTTAAAACTTGCTGAAGCAGGGTCACGTTCACTTCTGCCTCCCCAACGGAGAAGTAGCTGAGTGCCTTGGCCTATACTCAGGTGTCAAGCAATAATATGTGAAAAGAGCTGAATCTTGTCTCTAACCACAGGAGTACGTCCAGCTAGTCCAGCTACGTCCGCACAGGGTAGGAGTTAGACTAAACAAGCATGGAATACCTTGTAGCCACAGAAACAGGAAAGCTCTTTTTGTTGCAGATTTGGAATCTTTTCCCAGATGGGTTCAGTATATAAAATGGCACATACAGCACGCTGTTGTTGTTCAGTTGCTAAGTCGTGTCCAACTCTTTTGCAACCCCATGGACTATAAACTACCAGGCTCCTCTGCCCATGGGATTTCCCAGGCAGGAATCCTGGAGTGGGTTGCCATTTCCTACCCTGGAGGATCTTCCCAACCCAGGGATCAAACTCGAGTTTCCTGCATTGGCAGGCGGACTCTTCACCACTGAGCTACCAGGGAAGCCCAGGTATAGTACGTTACCCAGGGTGTTTGGGCAATTACACATTAGCCATCTCTGGACACGAAACTGGTAATGTCCTTCAAGGAGAGAAACTGAGTGGCTGGAAGGCAGGCTGGCTAAACTCAGGGGACACTGTTCATGTTACACCCTAAAACTGTATAACCAATCAAAACCAAAGTCCCACTGAGCATCTGCAGGGACGAGCCTCAGGGCCGCACTGAGTGGTGGGAGGGCAGCAGGGGGCGCTGTCACTGTCTTCCTCTGCTCCGTCACTCCAGTGCTCAGGGACAGGGGCTTGCAGATAAAATCCATCCCGGCAGGTGCCAAGTGGCCCTGTGGCTGCCCGGGGGAAAATGGCCAAGCTGACGTAGCCACACCCTGAACATCTGGCCCTCCTCCCAGGGACTCTGGAAGAGGCCCTTGTCTGCAGCCTCCTGGACACGGCTGGACCCTTACCAGCCTGCGAGTCGGCCACTGAGAGCTTCGTGAGCAGCAAGGCAGCCGCAACCCCTTCGGTGACGACGGGAGCCTGAGTGCCTTGGGAGGCCGCCTTCTCCACTGTCTGGATGAGCAAGGGCAGCAAGTCCAGGGCCTGTAGCAGTGTGTCACCTGTGGAGACAGGGCCGGCGCCCGTCCTTCACTCGGGGCGGGGGGCAAGATTACCCAAGAAAGGACATTCAGCCTTGTCTGAACCAGCTAATGATTACCTTTCAAATACCTCGAAGGAGGGGAATAGAATCTAGGGCTTAAATCAAACTCTACAACCTTACGGATAGAGCTAGAAGGGTCCTTACTAACCCAAGAGTCTGGCTATTCATTTGATGGATAAAGAAACAGAGGGGTGAAGTGAGTTGCCTATGGCCACACAGCTGGTTGGGGGAAGAGAACCAGAGCAAAACCTCAGGTCCAACAATTTCTTTCTGAGGTGCTTCCCCCACACCAGACAACCTTCAGACCCAAAGCCCCCAACCAGAACCAATCTGCTGACCTATGAACTGAAGTCTGTTTTTTTAAAAGAAGGTAAAAACCTACCAAAACCTGTAACTAAACTCATAAATTACCAAACTGGTATATCAGAATATTTCACACACAAAAAAGCGTTTCATTTGGACAATGCCACGCTTTTGAATCCAAGAAATGTGTATTTTAAAGGTTTATGTTTGCTTTTAAAGTCTGGAGCAGAACTAGAACTAGCTCAAGCTAGAGATGAGGTTAAACCAAGACGTGGCTATTTAGAACTCAATCTAAAGTCAACTTTGATCAGTGCAGCAAACTGCGAAGTGATACACAAGCTCGGACACAGAAGAGAAGGGGGTCACCTTCCTAGAGGGCGCTCTGGAATCTCCCAGACATTTCTTTAGACACAGTCATCATCCACTGAAACCATAAGTGAAACACGAGTCCACCTGAGAGGTGGAAGTCAGTGTTGGACATTTTCTCCTTGGGGGTCAAGCTCCTACCCAGATTTGCTGTCCCCTCACTGCATATGGAAAGGAGGCAAGTGCCCGGGTGACAGGTTTGTCAGCCCTGATGCGAGGGCAGGGCTGGTTTCTCACAGGTCCAGGGTAAAGGTTATAAATTTACACCTCATACATCAGTCTTATCAGAATCATATCTTCATGATTTCAGAAAACAGAGCGACAGCTTCTAGCTATGGGTCCTCTCTGAATAAACTTTGTAGTCTAAAGGTCGGATAAGGAGGAGAAATCAAAATCAAACAGGGCTCTGATTCTAGGCTTTGTGGATGACTGAGCTGGAGGCTTCCATGGACTCAGGAGGAAACGATGCAGAAAAGGCTGGCCTAAAAGGGCAAGCCCGGAGCGGCGCCGCCGCCCTGAAGACTGGGTCACCTCTGCGGGGAGCCGCTCACCTCGGAAGCAGACCAACATGCACTGCAGGTAGGCATGCCTCACAGCAGAGGTGGAGGTTTTAAGGCTGAAGGCTTTCTTGAACCATTCGGTGAGCTTCTTGGGTACTTCCGTGGTAAAGCGGTGACACCAGAGAGCCAAGACAGAGACAGCGTGCACCAAGGTGCCTTCGTGAACTAGGGGGAGAAGTCGGAGCCAGTCAGCCAGACATCTTACACCCACGTCACATCACCGTGAGCCGCACGCAAAAGCAAGCCAGGTAAAGGGAGCGGAAGCAGTGATGCTTCGGGGAGGGGAAGCAGGGCCTTCAGAACGGGTCACCGCAGGCCCCAACTGCGAAAGCCGGGCTCAAACATGGGGCTTGGCTGCAGCCTCACCGTGCTGCCCAGAATTACCTTCTTGCTGGAGGAACGGGATGAAGAGCTCAGCCACGGCCCCGCTCAGGACTTGACTGGAAGGCCCCGACACCACGTGATGGCTGACACTCCCGATCCCTGGAAGGCGGGGGTTCCCTGCTCAGCCCCTGGTCCTCACAGAACTGCCAACGCACCGGCTTCCTGTCACTGGCCCCGCCCCAGCGCCACGCCTCTCCTCCGGCCATCGCTGACCCTCCCTCAACCTCCCATCACGTCCTGCCTTTTACAGAAGCCAGGCTGGGACGTCCAAGACTGTCAGAGACGTCAGGATCCAACAGACTCGCCGCACCTGACGGTCGGGGTGACCCTCATCTACAACCACACTTCCTGACACCCGCAGAGGAATTCTATACCTGAGAGAACGCTCATCTTCTGGGCTACAATAGTTAGCTTCCCCTCTGAGCCTGAGAGGAGAGAGAGCAAAGATTCAGAATTCACATCTGCCACCTTTCCCACGGGGGTGAACAAGTCATGTGTGTGACATCAAGACACACTGGGGGACTTCACTGTGGTCCAGTGGTTAAGACGCCGTGCTCCCAATGCAGGGGGCCTGACTTCGATCCCTGGTCAGGGAACTAGATCCCACAGGCCAAGTGGTGTGGCCAAAAAAAGAAAAAAGAGAGAAAGAAAGATAGTTTCTGATTCTAAAAGTAGAGCCTCTTTATCATGAAGCTGGGTTTAAAATCACTTATTGGGTTGTTGTTTTTTTTTCTGACTAAAGAAGTAAACGGACGAGGCAATGGCAACCCACTCCAGTACTCTTGCCTGGAAAACCTCATGGACGGAGGAGCCTGGCAGGCTGCAGTCCATGGGGTCGCTAACAGTGGGCACGACTGAGCGACTTCATTTTCACTTTTCACTTTGATGCATTAGAGAAGGAAATGGCAACCCACTCCAGTGTTCTTGCCTGGAGAATCCCAGGGATGGGGGAGCCTAGTAGGCTGCCATCTATGGGGTCGCACAGATCGGACACGACTGAAGAGACTTAGCAGCAGCAGTAAAGAAGTAAATATGTTCTTGCAGAAAATGTGATGAACAGAAAAAGTTTTTTTTTAAATCTAAAAATCACCCATCTAAGAATATTACTTATATTTTGGTGTATTTTTCTATATTTTTTAACCTATGAGCACAAAACCACCTACACTTAAACCTAAGCTCCACGCCCCCCCCCATCCACACCGCCCTGCCTGTGCTTCCATTCACATTCCTGACACAAGGAGACTCAGAGCACGGAGCTCCCAGCAGGCCCCGGCGCCCAGAGACCACACCCCAGCCATCCCCTTGCCCGGAAAGGCGAGCCCACCTCCGAGGATAGCAAACAGGTGCCTGGCCAAGGCTTCCACCGCCGAGGAGTCACTGCACTGGCGGGCCAGGTTCTGCAGGGCCAGCACGGCCTCATCCATCAGGCGAGGGCTGTTGGACTTCAGCTGACCTGGACACAGAGAGCCACTGCTCAGAGCCGAGGAGCCAGGCCCTCGTCTTTGTCTTCCTGGCTCCCAACTTATCCATCCTGGCTCTGCGTTCTCATGATCAAGGATCTCTGAAACTCCGCAACTGTAGTTTATTTCTAAACGGGGCTGTCTCACGCCCCTTCTTCTACAACTGGGACAAGTGCAACCAAAAACCCAAGGCGTCATTCGAGGGGCGGAAGAGGGGTCAGGACACTCACCAGCCAGTCCTTTCCCAATGTCCAGGGCATACTGGCTGAGATCCAAAGTCACGGATGCCAGCAGACTGGAGATAGCTGAGGGGGACAAAAAGCACACACCATGTTGACCTCAGAGGGAAACTGCCCATTTCTGCCCGGCTCCCCAGCCAATGCTCAGGCCCGCTATCTAGCCACATGGAACACGACCACTTTTCGCCTCTATATTGGTCACACCTTTGTTCCTCAGCTCTGCTATAAAGCTATACACTGCCCCATCCCTACAGCAAAATCTGTGCCCTCAACACTCCACTTATACCTCTTACCAAGATGAAAAGGGACAGAGACTCAACTCTCATATCCTAGGGTTTCAAATACCACTGGCACCAAGGTCAACCTGTCTAGAGCAGAGGTTCTTAACCTGGTTTCCAGAAGGTTATCAGACCTCTAAAAATGTATGTATGCAGCATTTTCAACGGATACGCTTCCATGCACTCTTTCAACAAGAGGGCCCATTACTTTCAACATACTCTCGAAAGGGTCCCTAAATCTCCCTCTCGAGGGGCCCAACAAGGTACACAGTGAATACAGCCTCCCCCAACACTCCCCCATAAACACTGCCTGTTGCCAAGCAGCTGCGATCTGGCTCACTGGGTGATGTCATCTCTCTCCCACTGTCCTGGCTGGCAGCAACCTACTTTCAATGACATTCTCTGGACTCCTCAGTAAGGACTTCTGTATGATGGGCAGGACCAGATCCTTAAACTCCGAGTGGGACATGTACCGAAGCAGAGGGGCACAGGTATCCTGCCAAGAGAAAGCGGTCAGGCACTCGGCCCTTGTGGGAATAGACCGAGAATAAAGCATGGCTCCGAATCACAGAATTTAAAAGGGCATTCAGCTGGACGGATGAGGAAGGGCCACTGCTCACTCACCAACAGATACTTCTGAGGCTTCACTTTGCTCATCAGGATGTTCTTCACGTAAAAGTCCAGCAGGGCACTCTGGGGAAGAGAGACCTGTTGGACACTGGCGCTCTGAGGTCCCTCTTGTGTGAGCACTTCTGAACAGTACCAATCAGGGTCCCAAACGATACGGAGTCAAGCATGGAAATGCCAGTGTCCACGCCATTCCCCACGAAAATCCCGCCACAGCTTTCCATGGGTCCTGGGACCAAGTCCAGGCCCCTGGCATGGCTCACAGGCCTGGCGGCTCCTCTCTCACCCAGGCAGCCAGGTACCGCCCACATTCCAGCCTACACACTGCTCTCTCTGCCCCAAATGCCCTTCCTTGCCTCTTGGCCTTGTTAACACCGCTTCACTCTCTAAGTTCCTTCCTTAGAGACATGGTGCCTGACTCACAGCCTGAGACAGGTCCCTGCCACAGAGTACCACAGACTCTCGCGTGGTTCCTTTTGTAGTGTTTCACAGAGATGACAAGATGCTGCTCTGCCTAACAGCGGGCTCCTCAGATTCAGCCCCGCCTGGGCAGGGATCACGGACCCCTCGCTCGCTGCTGCAGCCCCAACGCCTGGCACAGAGGTTGGCATAAGGCAGCTGCTCAGGGGTGAGTGGCTCACCAACAGCACAAACAGGCAAATCAGCACCCCAGTAACTGCGGCAGGGCCCACCCCCAGCCAGAACCAGAAAGGAAGCACTCCCGCTCTCCACACAGCACTGCGAAAGGCCAGGGTCTCGGGACAGAAACCAGCCAACTTCGGACGAGGCCAGTGGCTAGGGCCACTGGGGGAAAACGCGCTCCCCGCCCAGCGCCCGCCTGCCTTGTGCTGGTTGGCCACGCCCATCTCCTTGTGGCTCGTGCAGAACTGCACCAGCAGCCCCAGCATGCCCGCGTAGCTCTGGCTGGGCTCCAGGCTGAGAACGGCTGACAAGTACTGCTCCACCAGCCCAGGGTTCTGAGGAGGGACGGAGAGGGCAGGGGTATGTATCAGACGGCGGTGGGGGTGCGTGCGGGAAGCAGTGCCCGCCACCCACCACGGCGTCCTCTCACCTCTCTCCACAGCCTGGTGAGCTTCTTCACGGCACTGTCCACGGCGTGCTTGTGGGAGCCGCCCAGCACCTCCAGCAGGAGCAGGCACTGCACCTCCACCTGCAGGGACAGGGCCACTCGGTCCAGATGGAAAACGGGAGCAGAGGACCCGTGGCCCTCATAGCCTGCCCAAGGCCTCCGTCAGGCCCACTGGCCGGAACCTGAGGCCATTTCCGCCAGGCCTCTCCCACCCGACTCCAGCAGACCCTCTTTGCTCCACCCCTCCGACCCCCATCTCAGCCCTTGTCCCAGAATGACATCTGTTCACTCAAGCACTTCATAAGTAAGTATCTGCTAAACACCTACTATGAGTCAGAAATGAAAACACCGGGAGAATAAGACAGATACAGTCCTTGCTTTCATGTCCCTCATAATCCAGAGGGAGAAAGAGATACTAAGCAAATAAACACAAAAATGAATACATAATTACAGCAAGGGAAGTGCCATGTGGAAAAAGGGTAAGCTTCTGTGTCATGTATTTCTTCATCTGCCTTGACTATTTCCTCATTAATTCCCAGGCAGTGAGCGCTGATTGAATGGCAGGCACTAGGCTAGGCACTGTGGATATAAAAGTCAAGACCGATAGGCTGATCCTGCCTGCGGGAGCTCACTGTCCAACCCAGAGTGGAGCACAGAGGTGCTCGGTTAACAAGCCTCACAGAGACCGTACGGGCCACAAGCACCTGAGGTCACTGGTGTGGGCTGCCACCTGAGAATGAGGGCAAGCTTAAGAAGTCAGCCGAGTTCCCTCTGTACGTGTACCAAGTGGGAGATGCACAAGGTTATTCACGGCAACGCTTTTTATAATGAGAGGCTGTAAACACTGTCAACAGTCATCAACGGGACTGGTTATATACCATGGTACATCCACTCAAAGGATTAGTAACAGTCATAAAGAATGAGAAGCTCTTTATATAATACTCTAGAACAAATTCTACATCCAGTTAAAGAAAAAAACACAAGATGAGACAAAAAGTTTATATGTATGCTATCGTTTGTATAAAAGTCTACTTAATCATATACACAGGGAATATCTTTACCTACACAAGGAACTAGTTCTCATGGGGGACCAAGATGTCTAGAGAAGGGGTGGAAAGGAAACTGGTGTATCATTCGACACTTGTTGAATATTGAACTTTAAAAAAGAAATTATTATTAAAACAGCCTCTTCAGCTCGCTGACACCTCGCTCAGAACTGTACTGCTGCTCCCTCTTCCTGATGCTCTCTGCCCCTCCATCTATCTGCACATGGCTGCTTCTCCACACCCTCAGGTCTCTGCTCAAACGGCGCCTCCTCCGGAGGCCTCCCTCCCACCACTGGCATCCGCCCTCTCTCTATCCTCCTGCCTGCCTTTCTGCTGTGCAGCTCTGAACCTTATTACCCAGGTGTGGACCCACTTGCATCCAGCCTCCCCAGGACTGCAAGCTGTGACTTCACTGCTGTGGGGCTCCAAACCTTATCACCCAGGTATGGACCTACTTGCGTCCGGCCTCCCCAGGACTGCAAGCTATGAGAAAGCAAGGTCCTCTTCCTTGTCTGCTGCTTCAGCCTCAGCTTTGCCAACAGCACCCGGCACACAGGGGCCCTCCACAAATACTTCAGCAACTGAATCAACTGCCGCCTATGTGTAGAGTCAACATCAGCAACGAGCAAAGGAAAAGCTCTTGCTGCATCCTGTCCCATAGACACAACACGACGGGGTCGACCCCTCCAGCTCACTAACCCACAAGCACACTGCATACCTGGGGTAATGGTTACGAGAAGTCATTGGAGACACACCAATGAGGGGGCCCGTGAGAAAACCATCTTAAAAGAAGACCTTTTGGTAACAATGGAACCTACACTCCGAAGGTGGGCTTGGAGGGCGTCCACTACTTGCGAAGTCTGTGTTCTTATCCTCCGGTCAACTGCTGACGGCCAATCTACGGTCATCCCCAGGAGTGTGCTGCACAAGCTCCCGGGGAGAGGCTTCAGCGTGTCTCACAAGCTGGTTGTGTCCAGCAGCGGTGCTGAGGGTTTGCTGACACCACGTGTCCACCTGCACAGCCCTCCCTAAGTTTCCACAGCCCTTTCACCTCTTCCGGGCCCATCTTCATGACAACTCTTTGAGGTGGATGGGTGGGTGGTACTTGTTCCCATTTTCGCAGTAATGGGAACTGAACTCTGAAACTAAATTAAGTACTTGGCCAAATCTCAAGGCCAAGAATCAAATCCACACCAAGATCTTTTTTGTTAAAACTGTGACACCTTCCCTCTTGCCCTCCACGAAGCATATCAAGACATTCAAGAGAACCTCCCAACCTGGCCTGTGGGGCCATCTCTGGTTAGCAGACGTGCTGAAAGGCGAGGAAGGGAAAATGGAAGGAGCAGGCATAGAACAGGGAGGAGAGGATTTAAGGATCAAAGCACATGGCAAGAATCCCACTCCATTAGCCAGTTCAGCACTGAAATCCAAACACAGGGAAAGGAATGCTTAGTCAGAAAAACACAGAATGATTTACACTGCTTTCTGGTTTCCTAGTTTTTTGGCTATCTTCCCTACTCTGGCCTGTCCTGAAGGCAGGGACCGTGTCTCTCTTGCTCGTCCCTGTGTTCCAGGTCCCAGGGTCTAGCCCACACCCGATCCAGGAAAGCTCGCAGATATCTGATAAGGAGATGAACGTCATGCTGCCCTCACGCCATCCACTAAAGTCACACACCCCAGGGTAGCTCAAAGCGCCAGGCCACCTGGCCCTGAGGAGAACACTGGCCAGAGAAGGTGCTGAAACACACCCAACTCTGCAGGGAGCCAGCTCCAGAGACCCGGGGACCTACCAGTTTGTTCCAGATGTCTCCTTGCCGCTTGGCTCTCGAGGGAAAGACGATGCGCACCAGCAGGCTGGTCCAGGACAGGGCCAGCAAGGCGGCTGAGCCGCTGCTCTTACTGGGAGGGGAGGGGAGCGGAGGGGAGCGGTCAGAGCAGCGGCCTCTACCTGAGGACAAGAGCTCCCCGCAGGGCCCTGCCTGGCAGATAGGACCCTCCGCTGACCTACGACTGGACAGAACTGGACACCGGTTCTCCACAAACCACCTGTGACAACTCAGGACAAGGAGTGCCGAGCCCCTGCCTCTCAGCACTCACAACTATAAAATCCAAAGGATGGTTTCCCACCTTTAGGGCCTGGAGTGGGGGTGGCGGGGCAGGCATTTGGTTTCTCCTTAAAATGGCCTTACTGCCCCTAGTTTCCCAACCTTGCTCCCCAGGAAAGCAGTCTCTCTGCTGGGCCTGACATCCCAGCTTCTCCCTCCCTCCGGAAAGCAGACCACCAGCGCCCCCAAGGGCTGCAAAGGGGAAAGGGGCAGGCGTGGCCATCCCAGCTGGTCTGCACAGGCTCCTCCCGAGAAGGACTCCAGAGCCCCGGGCGCCACCAGCTTCCCCTCTTACCTGGGGACGCCCATTTTGGAGCCGACGCCCGAGGACTGCAGAGAGTGCAGAAGGTTCTTGGCAGTGGCTTCAGGCTGGGCCTCGGCCAGCTGCTGGATGGCTGCCTGCAGGGCCCGGCGCGAGGCTGCATCCCTGGGGGAGGGGCGAAGGCCAAGGTAAACATGTGGACCTGAGGCAAGGGGGTGGCCGGGGGGCTTCAGCTAAGCCCCGTCTTTTCGGGAAAACGACATTGCACTGTATTTCAGTACATCACAGAAAAGGCGATTTGGAAGTAACTGGATAAACTTACCTCATCCCAGAGTTCTGGAAACAGCTAACAAAGGGCAGGGAGCCTTAAGGCTGTACAGGTAACATCTACATTTATAGAACACTTACTATAGGGTTCAAATGAGGCCTAGTGCTTTCACTCGCACAAGTGAAAGCACAAAGTAAGCAAGAACTTCACACGAACCACCACAAAAGCATGATCCCTAGTCCACAGAGGAGGAAACTGAGGCACAGAGAGGTTCCATAACTTGCCCAGGACACAGGCAGTCTAGCTCCAAAGCCTGGGCTCCAACCACTGCCCTCTACCACTTCTCTGCACAAAGTGCTCTGGACACTGGGCTGCTGGCTGGGACTCGCCTGTATCGATGCAGGGTCAAGCAGAAGAGTTTGCAGAGGCCTTTCACAGCTCCCTCCGGCAGATCTAAAACCAGAGATTGCACAGAGGTTAGTCAATGAGCACTATCGACACTTCCTGGGCACTGGCCCCGGAATAGCAACATCCAACACTGAATCGGAGCTCACGAGGCAGAGGCCCTGCTCTAAGCACGCGACACACATTAACTCAGTTCCTGTAAGGTGGGTACTGCGACTGAGCCCATTTTTAAGAAGAAACCAAGGCACAGAAAACTAAGCAGGCCCGTCGAGAGAAAGAGAAGCTAGTGGAACAACAGTGCTCAGTAATGGAGAGCCAACCTGTGATGGCTCTGCAGACTAGGCTGAAGCCCAAGGATGAAGGGAGGAGGGTCTGATGGGGGAAATGGAAGCTGAGTGTCAGACAGACCAGTGAGCAGGAAGCTCATGAAGGGCTCGCTCAGGCCCCCAAGGGATGGGGGGGGGGGGATGGAGGAGGAGCGTGGACCCAGCTCCCCCAGCGCCCTGAGCCTGGCACTGGCCCACCCGATTTGAGGATGTCTCAGTAACTGAGGACTGGGGCCAGGAACAGATTGTGGCTAAGAGCTTCCCCAATGGCCCAGCAGGTAAAGAATCTGCCTGCAACGCAGGAGACACAGGAGAGGCGGGTTCGATCCCTGGGTTGGGAAGATCCCCTGGAGAAGGAAATGGCAACTCACTCCAGTATTCTTCCCAGAAAAATTCCATGGACAGAGGAGCCTGGGAGGCGACAGTACAACGGGTCGCAAAGAGGCCGACAAGACCGAGCGACTAAGCACAGCAGAGGAGAACAGCAGTTAGTAACTGCTAACAGACACCGGGGCTGATAAGAGCCAGGCACTATCCCTACAAGTCCGCTCCTCACTCTCACCCTGTGTGGGAAGCACGGCCTTACTATCTTCACACTCAACGCAAGGAGGCAGGCTCACAGCCGAAGGAACCTGGACCGGGGCCTGCAGTCTGGAGGCAGCAGAGCCGTGGCCAGGACACCCAGCCCGTCACCTCCGACTGCGCTGAGGGCCCGTGACTGGCAAGGCCAGGCCCAGCAAACCTGCCTCGCCAGCCTCGGGCTTCAGGTTCAGAGAGGCAGGACTGAGGAGAGCACCGGAGGCCATGGGGCCAGGCGGGGCTGAGCCAGGCTGGGCAGCCGCCTCCAGGGTTCGACAGCCTCTGAAGAGGCCTTCCAGCTCCTTGGCCCGCCTTGGATGAACCCACCTGGGGACCTGGGACCCTAACACAAGGAGAGGCCAGAATAACTATCACTACACAATGGCTCCACAGGCTCCGAAAATGAGGAAATTGAGAACTAACTATTTCATGTGGGGAGTTCGCTTCCCCCAAACGACCTGCACATCAAAGGCAAGCAAACATTTTACAAATATGATTCGCCCTGAACTACAGAATTTCAGGGTGACTTGGGAGTAAAATCGCCCTGGAAAGGCCTGAGTAGTTCATAAACTTCACCCACACTTGACAAACTCCTTACTCCACAAATTAGGGGGAAAGGTGGTACTCAGCAGTTACTTAGCACAGAGTCAGCCATTAGGGTTAGGGTGGACAGCCAGCATCTGTCATGTGGCAGCCTTCTTTAACTAGAACCCTGCTGAGAAGTGACCAGAAGGACTTCTGAAGGTGCCATAAACTTAGGCACTAAAGCTTTGATACACAGCAGAATCTCTCAGAAGCTCACGAACAGCAATTTACTTAATTAACACACAACTTTAACAAGCTTGGGTAAATAACCAGGCGACGGTAGATCAGAAGCAGCAAATGAGAGTCTGGGTGAGGCAGTGGAAGAAGGCTCTTTCCTAATAAGAAGTGAAAGCTGACAGAATCAGAGACCCAACTCTATACACCACGGTTCTCAAACTGCAGCAAACATGAGAATCAGCTGGGGAGCTTGTTAAAACACAGGTGCTGGGCTCTATCCCCGCAGTTTTCATGAATCTGCGTCTCTGGGAGTGAAGCTGAGATTCTGTATCTCAAACAAGTTCTCAGGCGATGCCAATACTGCTGGTCTGGGGACCACATTTTGAGAACCAACACTGTATAGGAAAAACACACCAAAAGGAAACTCAAAAACTAACAAGGATTTTATAGCACAGGGCATGCTGCTCAATTTTATGTGGGGACCTGAATCAGAGGGGAGTTCTGGGGAGAATGGACACGTGTATATGGATGGCTGAGTCCCTTCACCGTTGACCTAAAACTATCACAGCACTGTTAATCGGCTATACCCGAATACAAAATTAAAAGATAAAAAAACCAACTAATGAAGATTTATTGGTTGAAGGCAAACTAGTCTCATAAACGCCCCCACAGTTTGCCGTTAAGAACCCTCAGTTACAGTACAGAATCAGAATAACTACATGTGCTCAGCATTTCCCAAAATGTGCTGCCCAGACTGAACAGGTTTTTGGCAAAAAAGAGGTTCAAGGAAACACTGGATTAAAAGGTGACATCTCCCAAACTTAAATGACCTTGGAATCCTTCACTAGCCAATCACTAGTTACCATCTTGCTGACTTTCATGAAACGCTGGGAAAAACAGTGCCTCCAGTCATTTAAAAAAGTTTTTGCATCTAATAATTACTTAAGAAAAACTATTGGCATCTATTACAACTATTTCCAGTCAAAATGGTTAAAACTGTTAAAAGCTTTGGCACCTAGAAAGATAAACTTTACACCAACCCAACTGTTTCAATGCACATTTATAACAAGCAAATATAGACAGTGAAGACAGAAGTTGCTGGAAGCGAGGAAAAGAAGGCCATGGTTCTAAACAGAGAGCCTGATTTAGTCTGAAATGAAATCGGTGATGTGGAAATAAATACCTTTTCCGGCAACACATTTCCCCAGCTCACTGAGGATTTCTCTCCGTTCCTTCACACTGGCTGTTGTCACCTTCCCTGCAAAGCGCTTTAGTGTCTCAGAAACCTGCGAAAACCAAGCCCACAGAGAAAATGCCACCAGTCAGACCACAAAATGCTAGCAGGGACGGACAGGGAGGGTGTGCTGGGAGAGGGCCGTGCAGGGCTCAGAGCAGCTCCCTCCAACCCAGGGCTTCTCAGTCTCCACTCTGGGGGCTGATTTTCACTCCTGATAATTCTTGACTGTGGGGCCTGCCTTTACACCCGGCAGGATCTTGGGCAGTGCTCCTGGCCTCTACCCACTGGACACCGGTAGCAGCATACCACTCTCCCACCACAGCTGAGGCGACCCCAACTGCTTCCAGACATTGTCAGATGCCTCCTGGGGGACAAAATCACACCCAGTTGAGATGTACTGCTTTTAACCCAACCAGTCAGTCAGCCACTCAGTTAAACTTAAACTTTGGACAAAAAGAGGCAATGCTTAAGGCAAAAACCTCAAGACAGAAAACGTCCTTTCTGGACTTCCGTGGTGGTACCGTGGCTAAGACTCCACGCTCCCAACGCAGGGGCCCTGGGTTCGATCCTGGTCAGGGAACTAGAGCCCACACGCCACGCCTAAGTGTCTGCATACCCAACCAGGACTCAGCTCAGCCAAAGTAGTAAATAAGCATTTTTTTAAAAAGAAAGAAAAAATATCCTTTCTGAACTAAGCAAAATATAGGGAGGGCCTACTATGTGCCTGGTATGTTCCCTTTATATCACCTCTTATAAGCCTCCTGTAACGAGGAGTATCCTGGCAAGTCATAAGCACAGTTGGCTAAAGGGTAAAAGGTTAAGAAACTGAATCCCAGTTCAGCCTCCTACCGCTGTGGAAACTCAGTCAAATTATGTCATCTGCTTGACCTTCAGGTTCCCCATCTATTCAATGTAGAAAACACCACCTACCTCATGACTGTTATAGGGAATAAATGAGAGAGTGCACATGGAGCATCACTCTCACCCCAAGCACAAAATCAGCTACTACTAATCAGCAAGCCTTCAAGACAGGCATCATATTCCCCATTTTACGGGTGATAAAGAAACCGACTCCCAGAGCGGAAGCCACTGCTCAGACTGGAGTCGAGAGCCACAGCACCTGCATTTCTGAAACTAAACCTGAAGCCAGTAAGTGTAGAAACTGATGCCAGCAAGTCCGTAGCTATCAACCACCATCCATGTTACAACTGCCTCCCTTGCACAGGGACACAGCATAAGACCTGGGGAAAGGGGCGGTTTGCAAATACTCCTGAAAATCTGCTCGTGAACAATATTCCACAGCGGCGCTCCCCAACGTTCCTGGCACCCGAGACTGATTTTGTGGAAGACGATTTTTCCACGGACTGGGGAGACAGAGGGAACGGTGTGGGGATGATTTGAGCACATTACATTTACTGTGCACTTTTTTCCTATTGTTACAACATCAGCTCCGCCTCAGACCATCAAGCATTAGATACCAGAGCCTAGGGACCTCTGTTCTACAGGCTACAAAGCAGGCAGGAGGTCATGGATAAGTGGCCAACTCCTGCCCTCTTTTTCTTTTGAGGGTATCTCACAGACAGGCCTTATTAGAAGAGTAAGACTTAAGCGTGAATAGAGAAGTAAAATAATGCCGAGTTCCTCTTATAGTTAAACCTCTGCCACAATTCTATCTGCAATGAATAAAATCATGTGCAAAACTCCATCTTCTGCATAAAGGATTTGTTTACTGTCTTTTGCTCTTATAGTCATGCATGCATATAATAAAAGAGTCAAAAAGTTCTGGGAGGTTTGCTCTAAAAACCAGTCCCATGCCCTCACGCACAAGCACGATCTCTTCCACCAACGCTGGCGGATTATTCGGTAATTATTCCTCAAGTTCCATAATATACGTTAGTCCAGTAATTCAGTGTTTACATTACATGCAACTAGTATTCAACTTCCATTTAATGAACAATGTCTGCTCTCTTGCACAGCTTTTTAAAATTAACCCTGGAGTTGAACAATAAGCCCTTCCTTCTCTCCACTCTCAGTGTGCCTTGCTTTATCTGTTCTAACTAACCATTCAATCCCACAGTCTGCCCCGTGTCTAAATCTCAGTACACTGACGCAGATCACGCAGTCTGACCAAATCCCACCTTCCTGAAGACGTCTCTCCCAGTTTTCTGAGCTCTCCTGATTTGGTGCGTGATCGCTACAGCTGGGATGAGGTTTATCACTCTGAGAATGTACTCTTTTTGTGTGTCTGGGTGAACCACACACTCCAACTTGTGAAGTCCTTGCAGGTTTGAAAAGGTTCTGACCCCCTACCTGAAGTTTGTCTGAATACAGAATGCTAGACTGAAATTTTCCTTCAGAATACTGAAGACTTTTCTCCAGAGTTCTAGCATCCAGTATTGTTGGGAACCTCCATGCCATTCTGATTCTCGATCCTTTGTCTGAGATCTGATTTTTCCCCCCCGGAAGTTTCTAAGATCTTTTTGTATCCAAGGTTCTAAAATTTCAGGCTGGAACTTTCCCAGAGATCCAGAGGTTAAGAATCCGCCTTCCAACGCAGACAACTAAGCCCACGCACCTCAACTAGAAAGCCCACGCGCCACAACGAAAAGATCCCACATGCCGCAAATAAGACCCGATGCAGCCGTAAATAAATATAAAGAAGAAAATATTTTTTTTAATAGAAAGATTGAATTTCACGTTAGTGTGCCCTGTCGTACACCTGCTCTCATCCATTGTGCTGACCGTTTCTGACTTGAAAACGCATGCTTCAGTTCAGGGAAAGCATCTTGAATTATTCTGTTGATGATTTCCGAGGACACTGGACCTCCTACACTTTTGTGTGGTCCTGTTTTACACTCTCCAGAGAGGAAAACTTCCAGCCTTTTGCCAAGATGAAGAAAGCAAGCTGAGGTTCTGAAGGCACATAAACAGGGCTTTCAACCAATCCTAACTTAGCCCCTCCCCACTCACCCTCACACCCAGGGGTTAGCAGATGCCACCAATTCCCAGCTATCAGAGATTCTACAACGTAAATCAGGTTGGTTCTCAGCTTTCCAAACTGCTGGCTTAGGATCCTTTACTACTCCTCACTTTCTAGCTTCCAAAAGTTTGCGGCTGTTGTCTGCTCCCCATTCTCTCAATTCTTTTTTTTTTTCTTCTCAACTTTTTACTAGTTTCAGTAAGGCTGGAGGAGATAGCAAACCTAGATGCATTTTTATATATATAATACACCCTGTACCCGAAATTCCCACATAGCTGTTTTTCCATGCTAACGTTAATTCCTGGCTACAGTTCCTCCCGGAAAGATGAAAGGGCATTTCAGGTACAAGGCTCTTCTTTTTCTTCATCAGAAAATGAATGTCACCCACTAGGGACCCTGTCAGAACAAAAGTGAGGAAGAGCACGCTAAGATCCTTCAGAGAAGTCATTTGTTGGTTGAGATCAGATGCAAAGAGCTTAAAAAGTTCACAGGTTTCTCTCTAGGGTAACACTGTCCAGAAGCACTTTCTGTGATGATGGAAATGTTCTCTGTACAATGCATCAGTCACCAGCTACATACAGCTACCCAGGCACTGAAATGTGGCTAGTGCAACCGAAGAACTGAATTTTAAATTTCGTTTAATTTTAACTAACCTAAGTAGCTAGCTGGCTATTAATTAACTGGCTACTATACTGAACAACACAGCACTAGAGAGTTTTCTTTAATATTTATTTATTTGGCTATGTCAGGTCTTAGTTGCGACACAGGGGGCGCCCAGGCTCAGTTCCCCGGTAGCATGTGGGATCTTAGATCCCGGGCCAGGGGCTAAACCAGTGTCCCCTGCACGGGCAGGCATCTTTAACCACTGGAGCACCAGGTAAGTCCCAAGAAGTGTTTGCTTTCTTCATCTGAGTTTTAATGTTACACGTTCAGCATGTATNCGACCCCCGGGTCCCAGGGCCCTTCTCAGCCCAGCCTCGTGGAAGACGAGGGTCCCTACAGCTCCGACCCACGTGTGCGCAAGCAGGTCCGGCCCAGGTACCCCCACGTGGGCCTCTCCTTTGTGAAGACCGTTTTACTTAAATGTGGCCTACTTGTTTGCTAGAGGGGTTTCCTTGATGACGGGCTGAACTCAGTAACAGGCAGGCAGTGAAGTGTCTTATATCCTTTGTACCCCAGCAGCAAAGTTAGAAAACTCTGGAGCTGAGGGAGGAAACTGCCCAAGGGCAACTCCTTAAACCAAGGCCACAGAGTAGGAGGCTGGGGCTAGTTTAAATTTTATTCTGTATGCAAACCTGACAACTCGACCTACTTTAATATGGTCTGCACAGATGAGTCCTTGTATCTGATGTTAGCAATGGCTTTCAAACTTCTGAGTGCGCACATGCTCAGTGGCTAAGCAACTCTGCAGGTAGGTGGACTTGTAGCAGGTCAGGCTCCTGGTCCATGGGATTTTCCAGGCATAGGGGAATGGGTTGTCATTTCCTCCTCCCAAGGCATCTCCCAGACCCAGAGATTCAAACTGAGTCTCCTGCGTTGCAGGCAGATTCTTTACTGCTGAGCCACCTGGGAAAGCCCCTTTGGACTTCTGAGACCAGGATACAACCAGCACTTACCTCATGACCCAGTACAGAATAAGTGATATATATGATTCACAACACCTACAGGACATTTTCGCTCCTTAAATAACAGTGGCCACTAAATTGGACCACCACCCAGTCTGAAACACCCCCGGCAGCACACATCTTATCTCAGTATGACACTAAGCCTACTTAAATTATCTCAGAGTGACCCAGGCTTGTGGCCTGATGGTCATGGAGACAAATATCAGTTTAACAAACATATAGTTAACGCTGGGTAGAGGCAAAGTATAAGATGTACGAGAGCAATGTGTCACTTTCAAAGAGGACACCCAAATGCCAATTTCAAATCAAGCTGATTTTACCATGCCTGTGGTTTCTAGCATACAGCACTATATAACCTTCAAATGCACAAAATGAGAAGCTCAGAGACTTCTAAGAGAAGTAAGCCTTTATTTTCTCATTTCACAAATAATGCTGGCCCGGTTGGCTGCTTTTTGGGGATTAGTCAAAGAGACCGAATCCCATATCCTCGTCCGACTCCTCCGACTCCTCCTTTGCTTCGACCTTGGCTGGGGCTGCGGTGGTGGCAGCAGGGGCAGCAGTGGGGGCAGCAGCCACGGGGGCAGCAGCCACAAATGCAGATGGATCAGCCAAGAAGGCCTTGACCTAGAGCAAGGGCAAAGTTCACAGTCAAAGGGTCATCTTAGCACCCCTACTACCCATAGCCCTTCGGCCTAAGGGCCCACTTCCATGTCAGTGAAGCCTTCCTCTGAAGTAACCAGGCAGGACAGCTTGGGTATAAGCCTGGTGAGCTCAGGCCCAGCTCTTACCCATTAAACTATCCCTGCTTTAAATCTCATAATTTGTAAAATCAAGAACACATCTCCCCTGCCTCCCAACTTCAAGTAGACAATTGGGGCTCTGTAGCCAAAGGTTTCACACTTAAAAGACTGAACCAACTGTGGATCAAAACTCAAAAAAAAGGAGGGGCGGGGGCAGAATTTCCAGAATGCAAAACTTGAATTTGCTATATTGTAGCAATTATTTACATTCAAGTTACATTGCATTTATAACCGTTTACATAACATTCAAACTGGATTAGGTATTGTAAATAACCTAGAAATGATATAACCTAACACCATTTTATTACATGACAGACTTGAGCACTCATGGATTTTGGTATCCATGATGGAAGCACAACTATGTTCTTGCTGTGGTCCCAGTGGGCTCTTTGTACCTTTTCAGCAAGTGGGAAGGTGTAGTCAGTCTCCACAGACAAAGCCAGGACGCGCTTGTACCCATTGATGATAGAATGGGGTACAGATGCAACAGTTGGGTAACCAATCTGCAAGCACACGCTGGCGACATTACGGACGCCCTGTGGAAGGGAGGAAACGTTCCTTTAGGTCTCAGGCGTGGCGTCTTTAGAGGCAATGAAGCGGAGCTCAACAGCACACACGATTTGCTCAGAATCTCAGTCTCACACAGGCCTCTTCACCTCACCCAGATACTTCTGGCAGTGAAATTCAGACCCAGTTTAATTTACAAATGCTTTTTGCTCTTATTCTCAATAAGGGTGTTCCCTATACCATAACGATGGCATTTACTTCAAAAGCCACCATTTTCTAAAAACATATAGTCAGGGCATTCTGCAGAAAATGTTAGTTCCAGGTGTGAATTTCATCCACTACTGAGATTTCCAAAAGTAACCAGAGTTAAGAGTATATGTAATTACATTGTCTATCTGTCAAAAAAACACAGGAAGTATATATCGCATCACTTTGTTAAGAGGATGTATTAGTGGCAAAAACTAAACAAGACAAAGGATGGACTGAGAGAGTCCATTCTCCCAAAATAGTAGGGTACTTGGCAACACTTGTGTATTAATTACCTCATTTTCCCTATCCCTCTTTTGACTCACTGACACTCAAAATCTCACATCTTTTTGCAGGTCCTAAAATGACAGCCCTTACTGCGTGCCCAGCACTGTTCCAAGGCCTTACACTCATTAATTCATTAGCTCCTTCAACGAGCCTGTATTGTCATTGCTGTTTTAAGGATGAGGAAGCTGAGATACAGACTAAACAACTGTTCCTGGTTCTTAGACTGCAAGTCAGCTGCACTGCCAAGATCCGCTGAAGCCACACGCGCTCTCAACTATTAATGAGAAAGGAAGGGCCGGGAATGGGCCCTCAGGTACCTCCAGGAAGCGGGAATGCAGAGTTTCCTCTGTGATGTCAAGCACTTCAGGGTTGTAGATGCTGCCATTGTCAAACACCTGCTGGATGACCAGCCCGAAGGAGAAGGGGGAGATGTTCAGCATGTTCAGCAGCGTGGCTTCGCTGGCGCCCACCTTGTCTCCAGTCTTAATCAGCTGCACATCGCTCTGAAGAACAAGGGAGTCGGCAGTTAACCCTTGGACGTCCGGCAGGTCTGAGGCCACCGAGCCCCCACCACTGGCCCAGCTAGCACTGGCAAGCCAGGTCCACTCACCAGGATTTCAATCGTGCCCCTGGAGATCTTAGTGGTGATGCCTAAAGCCTGGAAGAAGGATGTCTTCTCNACAAGGGAGTCGGCAGTTAACCCTTGGACGTCCGGCAGGTCTGAGGCCACCGAGCCCCCACCACTGGCCCAGCTAGCACTGGCAAGCCAGGTCCACTCACCAGGATTTCAATCGTGCCCCTGGAGATCTTAGTGGTGATGCCTAAAGCCTGGAAGAAGGATGTCTTCTCGGGCCCCAGACCAGTGTTCTGGGCCGGCACAGTGACTTCACATGGCGCTATGGCACCAGCACGGGCGGCAGCTGGCACCTGAGCAAATGGGGGGAAAAAATGTGAACAGTGAGATGTCTTCTCTCCAGACACAACCTGAGATCAGTCCGTTTTGTTGCTTTTCAAGAGCCAAGTTAATGATGTCTCCCCAGTCAACCTGATTCTCCCTTACCTTGTTGGCCAGCAGCATGTCCCTGATCTCAGTGAGGTCCTCCTTGGTGAACACGAAGCCCACATTCCCCCGGATGTGAGGCAACAGTCTGCGAAGAGAAGTTGACAGGACAAGGTCACTTTGTAGCTTCGTTCCTCTCCAGGAAGAGGGAGGAGCACACTGAGAAGGGAGGATAAAGACACTGACTTCTCCAGAGCCGGGTTGTTTTCCAGATGCCCTCGGATGGCCTTGCGCATCATTGTGTTCTTGCCCATCAGCACCACAGCCTTCCCACGGAGGGACATGCGGATCTGCTGCATCTGCTTGGAGCCCACGTTGTCTGCTCCCACAATGAAGCATTTTGGATAATCGTCCAGAAGTTGCTACAGAAACAAGCCGAAAACAAGCAGTGTTTCAAAGGAGGAAAGAGGGAAAAGGTTAAGAGAAACCAAATCCCACAATCACCAGCTTCCATCTCACCCCCTTTCCTCTAAGCTTTTGAAATGACACAGAGGTTCCTCCTCCTATAGGCCACTAGTTTTGTAAAAGATTTGCTTGTTGAGTATAAACGGTAACTATTTCTACAGTAAACTAAAAAAAACTCAATTATAACTGTTGCTCGTTCCCCAATGAGGCATGTTTGATTCACTAAATGAGTGCCTTAACAAAAAGAAAAAAATACTATGCCAGGTAAAGTTAGATTTACAGCAATCAAAATACGACATAAAGAAAGTACATCGAAATAGTAATTTGTAGGACCTAGATTGTGTGTAATCATTTTACAAACTTTTTTGTTAAACTGAAAACTTGTATGATAAATGAGGAAGAACGCAAAGAACTAAACTCCACAAGGCATCCTAAGACTTTAAGAGCAGCGTGATTAGCGTTTCTGGCCAGGGAAGACCCAACTTCTGGCCATCTAAATTAAAGAACTCACATGGTTTCTTGACTGACAGGCTCTAAATAGGCAACAACTTGCTCCATTATAATGAGCCACTCATCACCTCAGACCTCAAAGATGGAGACAGGGCCAGAAAATTAGGACGAGTGCTAGACTTGGGCTTGAATGCTCTTTACCTTAAGAGCCACTTCACCTGCCTGAGTCTGTTCATCTTCCACACTGGGGAAGGGGGGGGGGGGGCGAGAAGGGCATGGATCTCGGGAAATTGTAAAAATTAAATGAAATGTCCCTAAAATAACCTAATGTAATAGCTAGCGAGTAGGCCCTCAGTACATGGCAGCTGATTGTCCCCATTGGCGGCTGGGGCCTACCCCAAACTTACGATGATCTTAAGGAAGTAGTTGGACTTCCAGGTCGCCCTGTCTTCCCTGGGCATCACGGCGGTGCGTCAGGGATTGCCACGCAGGGTTTAAAGACGATGTCACTGAGGAGAGAAAAGGAGCTCAAGCCACCCCGACACGCGTCCTCACAGCACGGCGGGCTCCAAGCCCAAGACACACGGGCAGTAGGCCACGCGCGGGCGCCCGCCGCCCCGAGCCAGGGCTGCACCTGTCGCGGCGGCCGCCGCCGCACCCCTAAACCAAAGAGGCCGGACCCCGCAGTCCCCAAGAGCCTCCAAAAGAACCCCCAAGGACCCTCATCCTTCCCGCCACAGTTGCCAGTGTGAGCACA
>SJYA01002485.1:4484688-4544792 GCA_006410615.1 Neotragus moschatus | reverse complement strand
GGACATGCGGATCTGCTGCATCTGCTTGGAGCCCACGTTGTCTGCTCCCACAATGAAGCATTTTGGATAATCGTCCAGAAGTTGCTACAGAAACAAGCCGAAAACAAGCAGTGTTTCAAAGGAGGAAAGAGGGAAAAGGTTAAGAGAAACCAAATCCCACAATCACCAGCTTCCATCTCACCCCCTTTCCTCTAAGCTTTTGAAATGACACAGAGGTTCCTCCTCCTATAGGCCACTAGTTTTGTAAAAGATTTGCTTGTTGAGTATAAACGGTAACTATTTCTACAGTAAACTAAAAAAAACTCAATTATAACTGTTGCTCGTTCCCCAATGAGGCATGTTTGATTCACTAAATGAGTGCCTTAACAAAAAGAAAAAAATACTATGCCAGGTAAAGTTAGATTTACAGCAATCAAAATACGACATAAAGAAAGTACATCGAAATAGTAATTTGTAGGACCTAGATTGTGTGTAATCATTTTACAAACTTTTTTGTTAAACTGAAAACTTGTATGATAAATGAGGAAGAACGCAAAGAACTAAACTCCACAAGGCATCCTAAGACTTTAAGAGCAGCGTGATTAGCGTTTCTGGCCAGGGAAGACCCAACTTCTGGCCATCTAAATTAAAGAACTCACATGGTTTCTTGACTGACAGGCTCTAAATAGGCAACAACTTGCTCCATTATAATGAGCCACTCATCACCTCAGACCTCAAAGATGGAGACAGGGCCAGAAAATTAGGACGAGTGCTAGACTTGGGCTTGAATGCTCTTTACCTTAAGAGCCACTTCACCTGCCTGAGTCTGTTCATCTTCCACACTGGGGAAGGGGGGGGGGGGGCGAGAAGGGCATGGATCTCGGGAAATTGTAAAAATTAAATGAAATGTCCCTAAAATAACCTAATGTAATAGCTAGCGAGTAGGCCCTCAGTACATGGCAGCTGATTGTCCCCATTGGCGGCTGGGGCCTACCCCAAACTTACGATGATCTTAAGGAAGTAGTTGGACTTCCAGGTCGCCCTGTCTTCCCTGGGCATCACGGCGGTGCGTCAGGGATTGCCACGCAGGGTTTAAAGACGATGTCACTGAGGAGAGAAAAGGAGCTCAAGCCACCCCGACACGCGTCCTCACAGCACGGCGGGCTCCAAGCCCAAGACACACGGGCAGTAGGCCACGCGCGGGCGCCCGCCGCCCCGAGCCAGGGCTGCACCTGTCGCGGCGGCCGCCGCCGCACCCCTAAACCAAAGAGGCCGGACCCCGCAGTCCCCAAGAGCCTCCAAAAGAACCCCCAAGGACCCTCATCCTTCCCGCCACAGTTGCCAGTGTGAGCACAGCGAGGAAGACAAACCTCACACGAGGACGCCTGGCGAGAGGAGGACCGCGCCCCGGCGGGCATCTTTTATAGATGAGCGAAGCAGCCAATCAGAAGCCACAGGTAGAGCCCCCGCCGCCTATTGGCTGGCGCCAACGTCTGTCTGAAGAAATCGGATAGACGCAGGCAGGCATTGGGTAGTATCCCTGCCACTCCAACCAACAGGAAGCTGCTTTTAAACGAGGTCGTTAAGGAGGACCCTGCTGTGTGCTGGAGGCGCTTTCTCAGAGCTGCTGCCCTCTGCCGGGTTGGAGGCGCTGCCGGGTAGAGTTAGTGTTCGCAAGCTGAGTTCACGTTTCCTTTGGTCACCTGGCCAAGTCGCAACTACAGAGTTTGACGTTGAGCAAGAACTCTCATGCTTTAGAAACAGGATGGTCTCTCGTCTTCTTTACAGTTTGTTCTTTCCCCTATCAAAACAAAGGGATCCTTTAAACCTACGTGGGATCACTTCCTCATCTGCTCGCAATATTTTCGAGTCTCCCCATTTCCCTCCCAGGAAAAAAACCTAACACGTAAATGGCCTACAAGGCTCTACATGATCTGTTCCCCACGTCCACCCCATCATCTCATCTCCGATGTGCCTACTGACGCATTTCCTCCCAGCTGGGTGACGCGCCCATTTCAGGGCTCGTGCACTCTCTATTCCCTCTTCCTAGAAGGCTTCCTGCCGATATCCACAGCTCCATCGTGTCTGGGCTCAATGATCACCTGCTGGAGGCCCACCCCGATTGCCCTATACAAAATTACCCCCAAAACCACTCCCACTTCCCTCTTCCTCCGGTTTAACTTTTTGGTAGCACTTCCACCTAGTAACACACTAAAATAATTTGTCTCTCTGCCGTGAGCCTGGCGCCTATGGGCATATAATAAATATTTGTTGAATGAATGGATGTAGAGTTTGTAGTCAGATAACCTGAATTCATATCCTTATTCTGTCACTTGCTAGGTTGGTCATCTTAGGAAGTGATTTCACCTTGCTGACCCTCTCTTTCCCTGTCTGTAAAATGAGGATTACGTGAGTCATGTGTTAACACAGTTCCTGGAATGCAGGAGGAAATCACTTAATGTCAACATATTTTATTACACTTTCATTCAACATTTCAACAATTGTGCTATATCATTAAATATGTTTTTAATGAATAAGCTTAGATCCTAAGGTGGGAAGGGGAGGATGGTTCTCCCCAACTCCTTCCTTTTAACTTGACCAAGTTAGAAACCCTGGTATTTTGTTTTCAAGCCTTCTGATGAGGAGGCTGTATAGACAACTTCTGGAGTCCATTACTGCTAAGATCTCTCTTTAGTGACAGGGTATTACTGCATGCTCAGCCTTGTACTAAGTACTTTATGCACATTACTGCTGTTCATCTGTGCAACAAACCCCCAAGGAGATACAGTATTAGTACCATTTTACTGGTAAGAAAATTCACAGAGGTGAAATAATTCACCCAAGTCCCTCAGCTGGTAAGTGATGGCTTCAGAACCAAAACCTAATAGCAAGTTCAAAGCCCATGAGTCTCACTACGCTATACAGTCCCTTCCAAACCCTAAGGCTGTCTTCCTTCAAATGCACTTTTGCAAGGATATACATACGGACATATTAACTTTCCAAGGACATCCTGCCTCTGATGATATTGTCTCTAATTGTAGTACATCAACATAAAGGAATATCGTGAAGCCATTAAAAGATGATGCCCATCTCTATTTATTGACATGGGAAAACATAAAGTACAGCCTGTTACAATGAAGTGGACCTGTTCATTTACGTAAGTCCAACATGAGCTGGAAATATGATTTTTGGGTGAGGGGTGAAGGTAATTTTCACTTCTGAGCTCAATACGAAATGGTCAAGGTTCAGACTTGAAATCGACATGCGGCTTTTGGAGGACCATTCCAAACAACAGGGAGACTGCAAAGCTACAAAACTGTCCAGGAAGCTTGCAAAGGCCCGGGACTGGAGTTATGGCTCTGACGAGTGCCAAGGAGGAAGCATGCATGCAAATACAGACATGACCACCAGGGGGCAGTCGAGACCCATCCTCGACTATCAAGTCAGTTCGGTTCAGTCGCTCAGTAGTGTCTGACTCTTTGCGACCCCATGAATCGCAGCACGCCAGGCCTCCCTGTCCATCACCAACTCCCAGAGTTACTCAAACTCATGTCCATTGAGTCGGTGATGCCGTCCAACTATCTCATCCTCTGTCGTCCCCTTCTCCTCCTGCCCTCAATCTTTCCGAGCATCAGGGTCTTTTCAAATGAGTCAGTTGCATCAGGTAGCCAAAGTACTGGAGTTTCAGCTTCAGCATCAGTCCTTCCAGTGAATATTCAGGACTGATTTCCTTTAGAATGGACTGGTTGGATCTCCTTGCAGTCCAAGGGACTCTCAAGAGTCTTCTCCAACACCACAGTTCAAAAGCATCAATTCTCCGGTGCTCAACTTTCTTTATAGTCCAACTCTCACATCCACTTTCAACAAGGAAGGTTCTACACCCAAGGTATCGTGCCAGAACTAGGGGGCAGCGGTGGTGTGTCTGGTCAACACAAGAACAGAGACAAGCCCTGGGTTCAGGGCCTGTCCCTGTGCTTGTTCACAGGATATCGGCTCTCTCTGAACCTCTTTCCCATCCATGAGTGGGAGGCCACACCCCTGCGCCCATGGGAAGATACCCATGGCAAATTGCAGTGGGTAAGAAAGCCAGGAGGCCCACAAGTGCCCCGTGAGGGCTTTAGCCTCAGGTAAGTGAACTGCAGTGACTGACCCTCAAACTGTGGTGTTTGTGAGCCTGGGGAGAGTTTGGTCTCTTCTGGGGCTGAGCTGTTCATCTAGGACCACAAAGAAATGGCGCCAGCACGGGTGAAAATAACGGCAGACTTTATTGGCATAAATCGCAGGGATTAAAATGGGGAAAGCCAGGTTACACGTTTACAGAGGAAAAAGAAATTAAAAATCAAATCATCAAATAACCATCGACCCAGAAGGTAGAACCTCTGGAAGCCCCAGATCCTCTAGGGGAGGGGTCTGGGGTGGGTCACTGTAAACAGAGCAATAAGGCCTAAGAGTAGAAGTGGAGACATCAGACCTATGGCAGGGCCTGGCAGACCTCCCCAGACCCAGGTTGCTCCCTGCCCCGCCTCCAAGGAGGGATCCCCTTCCCCTCGAGAGGCTCAGGACACCCAGCCTCTGATGAGGTTAGCGGAGTGGGTCTGGCTTGTCCTCACTGAAGACCACCCTGGGGCCCCCATTCCACTGACCTGGACCCCCAGCCCTGCCTCTCATCCTCGGGGGGCTCCCTGTTGCTTCGGCGGTATCCTGCCCCTCAGCCCAGAATCCTCTCGGAGGCCACCACCAGTCTCCAGGGAAGGCAGGAAGTTTGGGGAAGGGATGCACCCAGTGGAATCAACAAGACTAATGGTCAAAATCAGATCCCAGCTTTCCTGAGGAGGCAGAAGAAAGGACTCCCAGCGTAGCAGTGGGGAGGCTGAGAATGTTCTCTTTGTGGTCAGAAAGTTCACAGGGGCGTGAACGCTAACAGCTTACACAGAAAAGGGGCACCCCTAGAGTGGACGTCCCCCCTCTCCCCGCTCAGAAACAGGACGGATGAGGTTCAGCATTCTAGGCCCCAGAGGGCAAGACACCCTTCAGGTGGGTTTCAGTGAAGAGCTTGCTGGCCTGGGGAGTAAGGAAGGGGTTCGAAATACAGCAGTTTATAACAACAGTCCGGGTGAGCTGTGAAGTTAAAGATGGGGAGTCAACAGAGCCGCTCCCCATTCACCTGCCTGTGCTTAGAAAAAAATAAAATATGAATTGCTTCCCCGCCCCGAGCCTTCAGCACAAGGCAGGCCCCGCGTATCCCACAGCCACCACGGTGCGCACGGGGGAAGAGTACAAAAGGAGATGTTTTGTAAAATCTCTTCAAAGTCAGTCTCGTACAGAGAGGTAAAAGCAACTCGGACGATATGAATTCAAACCTCAGTGTAGAAAACTATCAAAGTCAGTACAGTGTCCGGGCAATGGAGTGGCACTCGCCACCCCACGCGGCCCCAGGAGACGGAGGAAGTGAGTAGAAAACATTATTGCTGGAGAGGCCTTTCTCAGTAGAACCAGAGTAGTGGGGGGGGGGGGGGGNTAGAAAACTATCAAAGTCAGTACAGTGTCCGGGCAATGGAGTGGCACTCGCCACCCCACGCGGCCCCAGGAGACGGAGGAAGTGAGTAGAAAACATTATTGCTGGAGAGGCCTTTCTCAGGAGGAGCAGAGTAGTGGGGGGGGGGGGGCAGGTGTTGGGGGCAGCTGCCCAGGCCTGGCGAGGCGGGAAGGGCAGGAGGCACGCGAGGAACCTTCCATGGCCCCGTGGGCAAGTCCGCCCTTGGGTGGATGGGTTGGGTGGATGCTGGCATTGTCTGGGGGGAGCTGGCGTCCCCCCGGTACTCTCAGAACAAGGCTGACAAGGTTGGGACTGGAGATAAGGATGCAAAGAGGCCCCTGTCTGACCCTGCCTGCCCTCCCCACCCCCGGCTCCACTGCCATAATATGAGTAAGAGATGGCTCCAGTGTGGGGTGCTGGCTTGGCCAGGTGGGCTCATGGGGACACAGGTGGGACCCTCCAACCTCTGCCTCGGGGGAGGGTGATGGGCTGGCAGCCTGGGGGAGCCTCGGAAGGAAGAAGGTGGCCCAGAGGCGCTGGCAGGGGGCAAGAGAAGCAGGCAGGACCCCTCAGGGTCCTCTCACCATCACCGAGGACGCGGTTCCAGTTTCAGTTGGGTTGGCCCCTTTGCCAACGCCCCCCATCCCGACCCCCCCAGGACGAGGCCTCTAGGTCCCAGCAGCAGCGAGGAGGCTGGGCCAGGGAATGGGCCACGGGGAGGGACGAGGGCGCCTAGCAGAAGAGCTTGAGGAAGCAGTTCTGACAGTAAGGCTTGTCGTTCTGCTCCTTGAAGGTGCCCTTGTTGAGCTGCTTGAGGCAGAAGGCGCAGACGAAGTGCTCAGGGTGGAACTTCTTGGCCATGGCGGTGATGCAGCGGCCCGTGATGGGCTTCTGGCACCCCGAGCACAGCGAGCCCCGCCGCTCATGGTAGTGCGCCTCGCAGTAGGGCTGCCCCTCATGCTCGAAGAAGCTGCCATGGACGAATGGCGTGAAGCACTCCTGGAGACAGAGAAGGGCGGGGAGCGATTCAGGCTGGGGGCCAAGGCAGCTCCCCGGTGACGGGCGGGAGCCATCAGGGCGGCCACAGTGGAAGCGACCCCCTTGGCAAGCGTTCTCAATGTGCCGAGCGTGGCGCTAACCCTTACTCAGCTCTCCCGGGAACGATCTCGACTCACTGCCGCCAAGGTGCACTGCTGTTTCTGCGGGTTAGTTGCTCGGTCGTGTCTAACTCTTCTGTGACCCTACAGACTGTAGCCCACTAGGCTCCTGTGCCCATGGGCTTCTCCAGGCAAGAATCCTGGAGGGGGTGCCATTTCCTTCTCCAGGGGATCTTCCTGACCCGGAGTTCAAACCGGCATCTCCTGCACTGGCAGGTGGATTGTTTACCACTGAGCCACCAGGGAAGCCTGCTAAGTTGCACTGCCTGGATTCAAACATAGGTCTGACTCCTGGGCCCTGCAGCACATGTGCCCAGAAACCCTGGTGTCAAAAAAAAAAAAAAAGGGTTCCGAGGTCAAACTCCGCATCCTAGATTCCCATTTACAGAGATCCGCAGGCACACTCGGGCATTAAAGGCTCTGAGGAGTCCTGCAATGAACAGTGCTTCCCAAACTTACTTAATCAGGGGCCCCCGCCGGATCCTTCATAACATCTGGGGGCCTTCATCCCCCGGAATGCAGTCTGGAGACCATCCTCCACTGTCCGCCGAGGCTGCTGAAGGCTTGTTGCCTCATTTCATTCTCACAGCCCCTTCTCCTGGACCTGGCCTGACCCGGGGGCGGCTGCACAGGTCTGCCCTGCTCTCGTTTCTCGCAGCCCCTGCACAAGCCCCGGTCCAGGACCGATTGCGCTTGAGGGAGTGCGCCACCTGCCTTCCCACCTGGCCAAGAACCTCAAGGGGGCCCTGTAAGCCGGACTCAGCAAGCAGAGGGAGGCAGCCGCTTCTCCCCCAACAGCCCCCCTCAGCCCCTCCAGAGGAAGCAATGGGGCTCCTTACCCGGCACACAAAGCACTCGGGATGCCAGAGGGTGTTGAGGGCAGAGATGTAGTTCTCCAGGATGGCCCGGGCGCAGCCGCCACACTTCGGCGCAAACATGTCAAAGTAATCCTTGCGGCAGTAGGCCTTGCCATCTTTCTCGTGGAACCCTGAGGGGCGGGGGTTGGGGGGCAGGTTAGGCTTCGGGAGGGGGGGGTGCCCTGACTCAGCAAGGGCTGCCCCCGCACCGCAGCCCGCCTCCCCAAGGCTCAGTACCTTCAGGCCCGAAGAAGGCTCCACACTGGGCACAGAAGAAGTGCTCGGGGTGCCACGTCCGGTCGAGGGCTGTCACCACTTTCTGTGAAAGCCAAGTGTGCGGCCCCAGCTAAGCGGCTGGCCCGGCGACAGACTCCTCGCACCCCCAGCTGAGATAGACCCACAGGCCAGGGTGTCCTTCCCGCCCCTCTCCACCCCCACCCCCGGTCAAGGAAGGAGCTGACGCTCCCCAGACAGGGGTCTCTCCCAGCTGTGCTGTGAACACCACTGAGAATTCTGATCTACTGAAAAGGACGTGACGTGCCAGACACGCTGTCTCCCATAATCCTCACGGGCAGTTGGGGTGATACGGGCAGTTGAGGTCATACGTTCTACTGGGCCACCCATCTTGTAAGTGTAGACATGGAAGCCCAGAGAGGCTAGGCATTTCCCTAACGTCACACAGCGGAAGATCGAGGGGGCCCGCACTGCGCTCCACCTATCCCCGGCAGAAGGGAGTGGGGGATGGCTGCATGACGGGTGTTAGGACGGGCAGCGCTTCAAGCTAGAGGGGGAATCCCAGTTTCCTGACTGTGTGTGCTTGGGCCTGCGCGTGACCTTTCTGGGCCTCGCCCGGCCCCCACCCCTGCACCTGGGCACTCACATCCAGAATGGGCCCATTGCAGTAGTAGCAGCGAGGAGAGAAGAGGTTGTGATAGTCCTTTTCACAGTAGGGCTGTCCATCCCGCTCGAAGAAGTTCCGGGAGCCAATCTCCTCCTGGCAGTGGGTGCAGACGAAGTGCTCGGGGTGCCAGGTCTTCCCCATGGCCGTCACCACCTGGTGGAGGAGGGGGGATGCCGGTCAGGACCCAGCCCTGCCCCCGTGGGGCACCCTGCTCCCCATGCCCCCCGCCCTGCCTCACCCCGTCTCATCACCTGTCCCGCGATCGGCTTTTTGCAGGCCCCACAGACACCCTTGGCGACCGTGGCAACCCCCAGTTTGTTCAGGTCAGACTGCAGGCTCCCCAGCATGCTGTCTAGCTGGCTCCCAGGCTTTGGGGGGCCCCCTGGGGGAGAGCTGCTCCCTGTCTTCCCCTGGGCCATGAACTGCAGAGACAAGGAAAGAGGGCAGGTCAGCACACCTGGGCCTTGGGGGCGGGGACTTGCTGCCGCACGAGGGCGTCTCTCCCTCCTGGACAGACAGGTTGAGGTGGAAGTGCAGCCCCTCCAGAGGCCCTGGAAGCCCTCAGGTGGGAACAGTCTCCACAACACATCTGGGGGTCCCAGGGGCTCACAGTGGGCCTGACCGGGCCCCGAACACACCGCAAGCAGGACCTGCAGCCCCAGCCTCGGCACTGACCCCTCCCACGTCCTGCCCTTCCAGGCCACTCTGCCTGCGGTTCAGAGGCCAGCCAGCCGCCCAGCACTGCTCGCCATCCGCTCTCTGTTCCAGGCCTTGGATCTTAGGGGAGGAAACAAGAAGAAGGATTGCTTTTTTTTTTTAATTAAGGAAGAAAGAATAAGAGAACTTGTCACTAGACCATGTCACAAAAGGGACTTTAGGATGAGATAAGAGAATGGATTCCCCCCCCGCCACTACTAGCAGTAACCAAAATCAGGAGAAAAAGTCTACAGGAAAACCACCACAAGAGAGGGGCCCAGGGAGAGATGAAGAGGGAGAGAGAGGTAAGCCCATCAAAGGCGCAGAACTGAGGGGGCAGAGGTGATGGGTCAGAGAGCCAGGGGGCCTTGCCAGGTACCAGGCCTGGGGCTGCAGGGGACACAGGCTTAGTTTTCCTTCTGAGGACAGTGTCCTCAGAGGCAGCCTGGGGAGGGACCAAGGGGTGGCTGACACCTCAGGGGAGGGAGCGAGCGTGGACATCGGGTGAAGAGAAGGTCCAGGGTCAAGGCCAAGTCCAAGAAAGGGCTGTGGTACCTCGCAGGTACCTTGTGGATGAAAGCACAAGGCCAAGTGCAAGGATGGACATGATATCTTGTGGATGGACAGAGGGCTGTGTGTGTCTGTGTGCGCGTGCGTGCGCGTGCGTGTGTGTGCAAGGATGGACATGATATCTTGTGGATGGACAGAGGGCTGTGTGTGTGTGTGTGTGTGTGTGTGTGGTGTGTGCGTGTGCGTGTGTGCGCACGCGCACTCGCACAGAGTGGGGATGCCGTTGGAGCATAAGGACAGGCGCAGGTGGGGCGGGGCCCCGGGAGGCCTGCCTGCATCGGGGGAAAGAGCGGATCCTCGTCGGTCTGGCAGCCTACGGACCTCACGGAGTGGGGTGCAGCCGCACGCAGGGCAGGGCCCTGCACGCCGCCTCCCCGTGGCCCCGTCCCAGTACTCTGGACCCTGGAGGGGCCGCAGGGGGTGGGTGAGCTGGGAAGGGGAGGAGAGCTGCTGGCCGAGGAGGCGTCTTTGCGGTGCTGGAGCAGAGGGCTGGGAGGAGGAAGAGGAGAAGGCAGAACAGAGAAGGTTCTCCGCAGGGGAATAGGAGAGCCGGGGGGGAAGACGACCTGGGAGGGAGAGAAGAGGGAGAGAGGTGAGCCCGGTGATGGTGGAGGAGACGGCAGCTTGGCAGGCGGGGGCTCCCGGGGCCCTCTCACTCTTGGCATCAGGGGTGAGGCTGGCCTCGCAAGGACGCAGGACAGCCCCCCCTCGCCCGCCCCACCCCACCTGCCCTCTGGCCAGGGCTGGGCAAGAACCAGAGGCCCTCTCCGCCCCGGCTCAGCCCCGGGGCATCTGCTCACTACCTTCTCCACCAGCTGCCCCCCAGCCCGCCTCCCACGCGGCTGCACGGTGATGATGACGCCCTCGGTCAGCCAGTCCTCGGTGGAGGCCCCTGTGGCCCCCGCGGCCTCCTCTGCCTCCGGCCGGATGCCCAGCCGACCCTGCAGCTCGGCGATGAGCCGCTCCTGGGACGGGGTCCTGCTTAGGGTGGCGGGGTCCAGCCGGCGGCGAGGGGAGGGCTCCCGGGACATGGGGTGAGCGTGGCCGGTCTCCCGGCTCCTCCTGATCACCGAGCGGATCTAGGGGGGAGGCAGGCTGTCACAGGCCACTCTGGGCTCAGCGGAGGTAGCACAGTCCACACTTGGGGGTGGGGGTGGGGGGGCGCCCAGGAGGGGAGGGCAGAAGAACCCAACCATCAGAGATGAGCCGAGCAGAGCTAGGGCAGAGGCAGGGGGCCCTGACCTTGGGTAAGACCCTAAACTTCAGGGCCTCAGCTTCTCTATCCTTGAAATGGGGTAATGGTATTTTTTTTTTCAACTGCTTTAAGGAGTTATTACAAGAATGATGTGAAAGAATGTAAGTGGACATTCTTGAGACTTTTCCTTCCTTTTTTTTTTTTGTTTCTTAATAGAAACTAAAAAAAGAATCTTTTCTTCCAGTATATCCTTTAACCAGTTGTTGTTTTTTCCTCGTTTACATAAGTAGGATTATAACCTACTTGTTTCTAGCAGTTTGGTTTCATTTTGTTGTCGCTTTTGAAAAGGGCCTAAAAATTTCAATCCAGCAAGAAGCAGATAACATGTCAGCCACAGCTGACTGGGGACGGCGTGCTGTGTTCTCCGGAAGCACTTTCCAGGCGTTGTTTCATTTAATTCTTTGACAGCCTTGGGGGAAATGGTCTATTTTCCCTCATTTTAAAGATGAGAAGACTGAGGCTGGTGGGGGGAGGGGGTTGCCCAAGGTCACACAGGGAGCGCGTGTTGGAGGCGTGGTTTGTATTCATTCACTTCTTGCTGGTTCCAAAGCCCATGCTTTTAACCATTCCACACACATCCCATCAGGATGTCAGGCGAAGCTCATCTCAAGGAAAAAGCCTTCATCGAGCAAGAGGCTGGCTGTTACTAGGAGATTCCGGGACCCTGGGAGCTCCGCCAGCCCCACAGAGCCCACTGCCCAGCGCTGGCCGTTGGGGTCTCAGGCCGCAGCCTCTTGCAACCGGCCGCCCAAGCAGACATGCGCAGACAGGGAGGCCGCATGCAGTCAGCCAGGCGGGGCCACGCTCAGCAGCTGGACCAGCGTGCGCCTGCCTGGCTAGACGTGGAAATCCTCTCCGTGGTGCTGGGCATGTCCACAGCCACAGCCCGCGGGAGTTCTGGCCGGTTCGTCCTGGCCTCGGTGGCAGCTTCAGTGGCGCCCTCTGGCTTCCTGGGGGTCTCGGGTCCCGGGGCTGGCCTGACCAGGCCACCCCCCGGGGGTGTCTCTCCACCTAGCTGCTCATCCTCAACGGGGGTGCGGCAGCCGCTCTCCGGCGCTGCTGGCTCTGGCCTTGCCCTCTCCTGCCATCCACGTTCCTTCATGAAGCTCCAGGTATCCGGGAAGACTGCCTGACGGTCCACAGCCACGACGGCCGGCTCGGTGACCTCCTGGAAGCTGGGCGCAGCTCCCTGCAGGGGCTCAGGCCTCAGCGCCCCCAAAGCCCACGGCCCCTGCCAAGTGGCAGCCACCACCTCTTCCGGGCACAAAGTGTTGGCCGACGGTGCTTGGGGGGCCCCAAGCTCCTGGGGACCTGTGCCCCCAGTGCAGGGTAGAGTGTGGCTGGGAAGCGCCCTGCAGAGCTCCCCGACCAGGTCTGGTGGGTCCCTCCAAACGCGAGCCTGGTTCTCTACACCCAGAGGCCCTGGCCAACCCTCTGTGGAGGGAAACCTTGAGTTGGGGGTGTCAGGCATCACCCCAAAGCCAGCCAAATCGAGCAGGCTGGGGGCTACGTTGTCCTCGGCACAGGGGATGCCCAGGGTGTGGCTGTGGCCTTGAGGGGAGGGCTTCCGAGGAGGTGGCAGGCCTCCAGAGGGCCCGGGAGGAGGCGGAGTGGGGAGGCTGTGGTGTGAGGATGGAGCTGAGCCGGGCAGCAGCCCTGAGGAGCTCAAGGCCACAGCAGAGGAGGAGTTGGTCTGGAGGAGGAGAAAGAAAGGAGACAGAGGGGAGGAGAAAGACGGGAGAGGTCAGGAGGGGCGTGCACTGGGGGGCAGGCCGGGCCTCAGGGCTCTGACAGCCCCTGGCTACGCTGACCAGACGTCTGCACTGACCAGACCAAGATGGCGCTGACCAGACCGTCTGCGCTGACCAGGCCAAAATGGCAGCAAAGCTGAAGCAGAGCAACTGGCTCTGGAAGAAGACTCAGCCCCCAGAAGGGTTTTCCTGGGCTCCACCTCCCTGGCTCCCATCCATGTTCCCCATCCAGGGAGCCCGGGTACAACTCCCGGTGGGGATCCAGACCCCACATGCTGCAACTGAAGACCCCACATGTAGCACCTGGGATCCGGCAGAGCCAAATCAAGAGTCTTGTCTTTTTAAAAAAAAAAAAAGAACCCAGGCAGCGGAAAGCAGTCTCTGACCCATGCCTGTGGGGCTCCTAGTCCAAGTAGGGATGAGAAAGAAGAGATTAAGGTGGGGTGGACCGGGGGAGGTCAGCTCAGGCATGATTGGGAGACAGGCAGCCTCAGGCAGCTCTGTCTCTCCCTGGTGATCCCAGCTCTCCTACGTCCCCCCAAAACCTCGCTCCTGGGGCACAATGAGAACCAGCACAGCTTCTCAAGGAGGTCTCAAGGGGGTTTGAAAGCAACAAAATGCAAAGGGCACGGGGGCGGGGTTCCCGCCTGAGTCCAGTGTACACGCTCCTGACTATGGCCACTCAGGAGGCTCACATGCACAGGCCGTGCCCAGCCCCAGGTGAAGCCTCAGAGGCCCTGGGGCTCAGAGCTGGTGCCCCTCCTCTAGTTCCCTAAAGAGGCTCCCCCAACCCTGGGAAGGGTGGAGTCAGTAACGGTCAGGAACTGGAGTTCAGTCACTATCAGGACCCACCGAGGCACTGCCTCCTCTACACAAGCAGGTGGTGGGTAGGTGACAGAGCACCTCTGGCAAGTGTGGCCCAAGAGCCTGATAGATGAGGTTTCCCAGACAAGAGCCTGTGGGCCTCGGAGGCCCATGGAGGCTGGAAGGAGGCCAGAGAAGGAGCCAGAGGCAGAAAAGAAAGAGGACACGCTGGGGACAGCCAGCCAGTGTGGGAGATGGGGCTCCGGGACAAATGACCTCCAGGCGGAGGATCCCACCCGGCCCAGCGGAGCCCGCCCTCCCCCGCCAAGAGCAGCCAACAACACTGGGCCCTTTGTCCCAGCCTCCTGATCCTTGCCTGGGTGGCAGGGAGCTGGGAGCACCCAGGCAGGAAGGAATGTCCTGCTGAGCACATCCCCAGCCTTCACAGGCTGCTGGGTGCCCCTACATCCCAGGCTCGGGGCAAGGCACCCAAACCCTGAGCGGCCAAGTCCCAGCCACTCACGCTGGGGTACAGGAGGGGAAAACTGGGGGCTTCTGAGCAGGCAGGGCAGGAGAGAGAGGGGGGACTTAGGACACCTTAAAATCCGACAGCGAGGCCATCAGCTCGTCCAGCTCCCTGGTGGCGGAGGAGGCTGAGATGCGCGTCTGCTGCTGGCTGGAGGTGACTCGCTGGGGACTGCTCATCTCGCCCTGGTTCACAGTGATGGCGGGACTGCGAGCAGGCAAGGAAGCATCAGCAGGGACCCCTGAGGCCAGCCCGAGTGCCCCCAGCATGGGCCTCCCCTCCCCAGGGGAGGGTCAATACTTCGGCTCCGACACCGGAGTCCCGCCACCACCCAACCGCAGGGAAGCCCACCAGCTCCCAGTCTCTCCTGGGGCCACGTCACTGGTGGGAGCAGGGGGGCTGCTGTCCACCAGGGGGACAGAGTGCCAAGCGGAGCTTATGCGGGAGAGAAGACAGCTCACGTGGCACCTTTCCCAGAAGCCCAAGCTCAAGCCTGCCTGTGCAACAAGTCCTGGCATCCTGTGCAGCCTCCACAACACTAGACGCACACGCGAGGCTGTTCCAGCCACGCAGAAACGCCGAGAAGAGCTGACCCTGGGGAGGCACTTACCATGTGGACTCGGTACACGTGTTCTAAGGGTCTTATCAGGTCTCAGCCCACTGAGGTGGGTGGTCTCATCCCCATGACCTCACTTCCCCTTATCCCCTTCTACAGATGGGAAAACGAAGGCTTGAAAGATGACACTCCGTAAGCGCAGAGTCAAGATGTGGCCCCAATTGCATGGCTCTGAAGCCTACACTGGGGGACTTCCCTCGGGGTCCACTGCAGGGGTCACGGGTTCTAGCCCTGGTCCAGGAACTAAGATCCCACAAGCCACACATGTAGCTAGAAACAAAAAGCCTGCACTGACAGCCACTGGGCTGGGGTGCCCTCGGCACGTCCAGTGTCTGTCCTCCCTGAGGGACGGTGGCTCGCTGAAGGCAGGCCTGTATCTGCATGACTCACACCGTCCCCCAGAGCCTGGTGCAAGGCCCAGCAAACAGCAGGGACTTCAGGGGGCAGGGGTGACACCAGGGATGAGCACGGGATGGGCTGGTCGAGACTGAGACCCTCCCTGGCCCGGGACAGCCCCGTGGAGACTCACACGGGACTGGGCACAGAGCTCTCCAGCTCATCCAAGAGGTTTTCCACGCTGGGCCGCAAGTCCTCCAGGCCCCGGCCACCATTCCGCTTGGGCTTCTCTTTGGTCAGCAGTCCAGCTTTGCCCCCTAGCAGGCTGTTATTCTCTGGGACGCCGTAGTGGGTGCTCAGAGCCCCCGGCAGTGGCGGGCTGGAGTTGGCCTCATCTTGGTAGAAGGAAAGTGAAGAGCCACTCAGCCCTGAGCCCCGCGGAGACCCGAGACCACCAGTGGGGCTTGGAGCAGGGGCAGTGGGGGGGGACCCCCAGCCCAGTCCTACCTGTGGGGAAGCCTGGGGGGTTATGCTGCACGGCGTTCAGCTCCAGCAGCAGGCGGTCGAGCTCAGAGAGGTTGCTGCCCAAGGAGGAGCTCATGACGGTGGGCGAAGGCTCGGCTGATTTCTGCTTGTTGGGGAAACTTCAAGAAGCAAAGGGAAGGCTGCGGTGAGAGAAGCTCCCCAAATCCTCCAGGAGAACCAGGTGAGGGGGGTGCGGGGAATCCGACGTCTCCAGCAGCCCAAGGATGGAACATGGGGAAGGGATGTGGCAAGAGGAGGAAGGAAGCATTGCTTCAGTTCCTGAACCTTCCTCCACGCAGGGCGGTGTGACACCCAGCCCAGTGGCTGCATGGGGACGGCAGATAAGGTCACACCGGGCCTTCCGCAATAACCCAAGGATCCGAGGAGGAGCCCCCGCCCCCTTCCAGCGCCCTGGCCCAGCCTGGGCTGACTCAGCCCAGCGTGTGTGGAATTCCCGGGCAGGGGGAGGGGCTGGCACCTGTACACGTGGTCTTCCTCGCCGGCTCGGGTACACGGGGGCCCGCCGCTGTCCTGGGGGTTGGAGGCACTGGAAGTCCTGGCACTGGAGCCGTACACGGGGGATGAGGACTGAGGCTGTGGGGAGGACGGTGCTCAAGGCCTCCCCGGGGGGCGGGGGGCGGTGGAGAAGGAACAGCCCGCATCACCCCCAGGAGCCTCCCGCTCATGGCCAGCCTCACCAGGGAGTTTCCACACTCTAGCCACACTCTAGCCAGGAGACAGGTGATTAACACTTGGTCACCGTCCCTTCACGTGGCGTTGGGTGGGGAGGGCCAGACGCTTCCTGCCTCTGCCGCACCCCCTCCCCAACTTCCTGGGCTCCCCGAGCCCCTGCCAGACCCGCTCCACTGGCCCCGCTCCATTGGCCCCGAAGATGACTTCTGAGCCCTCCCCATCCCCCACCTTACCTGCTGATGGGTGAATCGGGAGGTGCTGGGTGGCCAGGGGTCTAAGGGGTCGAGAACCGTGCCATTGAGGGCCTCGCTGGACGGGGGCGGTGGGACGGGGGGCACGGCGATCTCCTGGTACGTGTGGTTCCCAGTCGGGTAGGAGTAGGGGGTCTCCTCAGACAAGAACACGGGCCGCTTGGAGATGTGGGAGGTTGTGGACTCCAGGTCCGCCAGCAGGGCGTCTGCAGAGAGCGAGCGGGGAGTGGNGGTGCCCAGGGAGTTATAGGACGTGTTGAGGTGGGAAGAGGGGGGTGTAGTGAATAACAGACAGATGTCTCAGAGGGTCTGTTGTCTGTGTGCTGAGCACTCTCACACTCAGATCACTTGGCTTCCCAAAAACCAGGGAGGCAGCCTCCGGCTCAGCTTACAGCCCGTTTGCTGTAACAGGGTCTTGCTGTTGTTGCAAGAAGCATCCGTTCAGAAAGGCACCTGGACCGGTGTCCAGGGGAAGAGTCCAGCGGGCCGAGGATCCCCACAGTGAAAGGAGAGGTGATCCCCGGAGGCCTCCGCCCACCTTGCTCACACTCACCCCAGGCTCCACTCTCTTCCCAATCGGCCTCCTCGAGTGTGTGACTCGCTCTCCCCAACAAGAACACAGAACAGAACATGGCTGTTTCTGCCAAGCGCGTTCTGAATAAGCTGCATTCCATTTCATTAAAACAATTACCTGAGTCCCAGCCAAGAATTACATAAAGCTTCCTCCCAGCACCACCCCTCCCCACCCCCCCACCCCGCCCATAAAACACACGCCATTCTGCTCCTCGAACAGGCGGTCAGGTCGGACACGCGGCTCTGAGACCTCCCTAGGACGACCCCGTGATCAGGACCCAGCAGCCAGCCTCGGAATCCTTGCTTGGGGAAGGACAGACAGACGGGAGGCTCAGAGAAGACCCTCGTGTGAGGCACTCCCCTAAGGAGGGCTGATGGGCTGCTAAATGCTTCTAGTGGGCACCAGGGGCCCTGAGCCAAGAGGGCCACCAGCGTGGGAATCCGGCTGTTTCTCCCACAGAGATGGGAGGCCCAGTGGACAGGTTTTGGAGTCAGCAGAAAGCAAGACAGGAGGGCCCTGGGAGTGGGGATGCCAGGAGCGGGAGCCTCAAGTCTGGAAACTCGAATGGCCAAGAGGGGCTGCAAGCAAGAGCCTGGGGCCACTCTGGCCTCCACCGGTGGCGGCTATGGTGTTCCTTTGGCCACAGATAAGAGGTTCTCCTGATGTGAAGCAAAAGGCATGTCATCCCCTCCCCCCAGGCTCCAGCTGCCCAGAGGTGGCTCTCTGCATCCCACCCAGGCCACCCCTTCCCAACTCCCGCTGGAGCCCGGCATTTTGCTTGCCTGGACCGCAGTCTGGTTCACATCGCCACACTCAGAATAACCCCAGAGGCTCCCTCCACACCAGCAATGCTCGTTGCCTCTGCTGGGCCCTGTCCTTTTTCCTGCACAGGTCACTGTGTGTCCCAATCCCCGGCGGCATCACCAGTCACTCCCATGCCAGGCCTGCATGGCTCCTATCTCTACCCACCCAGTCTTTCCACCACCTGCGTCGGAGTTACAGGAGGCCGAGAGTCGCTCGAGTCAATCACAGGTAGGCAACTGATGCCCACCCCTGATGGAACAACTCCAAGCCCGCTGTGGAAAAGCAAGGTTTTCTCACGTTTCCCCCCAACTCTTTATCATGCAAATATCTAAACATGCAGAGAAACTGAAAGGCCACTGCAGTGAGCACCCACATGCCCTCCACCTAGGTGCAGTCACAGTTGATGTTTGCCATTTTTTTGTACACACATGCACAAGTGTCCTCTCTTTCCCTCTCTACATATACACACAGGATATACACATCCTCCCTACGTTTTCTACTACATCATTTAAAAGTGAGTTGCAGACATGGTGACACTTCACTCCCAAATACTTTCTCCTGCACCTAACAATAACAACGTTCTCCCATAAAACCACAATCAGACGAGAAATAAGCATTAAGAGGCCATCTTTAAGAGGAAACTAGGCCACTGGCGCTCTGCTAGGCCTGGCCATCCACACGTTTTGCCCGCCTCTGGCCCAGCATCCATGGCCTCCCCGGAGAGGCTGGCCCTGAGCCCCACTGGTCAGGCCATCAATCCGTTAGTTGGGAGACTTATCTGGTCGAGAATGGACGCTTGAGGCCAAATGTGAGGCTCCCAACAGGACTGCAGCTGAAAAGGCAAAATGGGCCTGGGAGGCCATAGGGCTCCAGGCCTATCCCAGGTCAGGAGATGATTTCTGGACACTTATTTAATTTTACTTCATTACTTTTATTTTGGTCACATGGTGAGGCATGTAGTTTCTTAGTTCCCTGGCCAGGAACAGAACCCACACCCCCTGCAGTGGAAACTTGGAGTCCCACTCACTGGACCATCAGGGCAGTCCCCCGGCCATCCCTTTGAAGCTATTGGTTTGTCAAGATTTCTGGGAAAATTCAACTTCCTAATGCTTTCTCTTCCTCTCTCCCTCTCACAGGATTCCTCAGTTCTCCACTTGAAGGGTTTCTGAGGATTTCTTCCTCTGGAAATGGACTGGCTCCAAGTGGTAGCCAGGTGCCAACACCTAAACAAAGACAGGAGAGTGTACAGAGCTGGGGGCACAGAGGGCTTCTGACTCCAACCCCAAAGAGTAGCAGAGGGGGCTCGGAGCCTGCCCCGGGTTCTCAGCACCAGCTGCGCTGTAAGCTCGCAGCTCTGTATGAGGCTAACCGGTGAGTGGACAGGGGACAGTGAGAGAGAAGAGAGGTCTCCACCGAGCAGGAGACACTGCCTAAGCGCCTGGCATCCTGTCCTGAGCACGGCATCCTCGAGAAAGAACCAACGAGACACAGGAAGCCGCAGAGAACAGGAAAGGACCGTGTGAGACTGAAGAGAAAACGAGGGGACACCACTGGCAGACCAGGGTTAAGACTCCACACCTCTACTGCAGGGGACAGCGTTCGCTTCCTGAACTAAGATTCCCACGTGCCATGTGGTCGTGGCCAAAAAAAAAAGAGAGAGAGAGAAGAGACTGGGGCTATGGGAAGGGTGGGAAAAGATTTTTAGCATTCTAGAAACAGAAACCAATCAAACCAACGGGCAAACCAGATCCAATCCAGTATCAGGAACAGACATGGAAAACGGGTTACAAGATTTAAATCCCAGCCCTGACACTCGCAAGTTATAGAACTTGGGCAAGTGGGCCTCCATTTCATCATCTGTAAAATGGGTGGCTGTAATAGTAACACAACCTGCACCTCATAGGGCCAACATGATTCAACGAGACAATGCGGGTAAGGTGCCCAGCCCAGGGCTCGCATGTAGTAAGTGCGCAATAAACATTATGGAAAGGGTTCTGCAACACTGTATAAAAAAGCAAAAGTGTTCTACAGACGGCTGTGATCATGAATGAAGACACTGAGACCAGGACAAGCGCTGGAAGGGAGTTTTTCCAGTCTCTGCCCTTGGAACTGGAGAAAGACCTCAGGGAAGCTTTGGGAAGTCAGTACCCTCAGGCATGAGGATCCTGGGATGTTCGGATGGTTCCCTCGGGGGGACTCAAACCCACAGTGGCAGGGCTCTGGCCCGCAGCAGCCTGAACCTCTCCCCACCAAGCTCTGGCTGCCCAAAGGAAAGGGCACCTGCTGAAGAACCAAACACACCAGGGTCTGAGTGCCCGCTCTGCACCTCATTACCGCAGAGCCTAGGAGGAGATCTGGGACTGACGCAGGGCCCCCTGAGGAACACACCATCACTCCACAGGCCACCCCTGCCATAAGCCCAGCAGCTGGGTGCCCTTGACCCTGCCCTAACACACAGAGGCACCACAGATGGGCAAGCCCAAAGTCCAGACTTTCCATGGAAACAGAGAGGCTCCGTAGCCTGGAATGCCCCAGGCAATTCCCCTGCTCTCCAGTATTTCCCCCTACCCCAAGGACAATGAGGCACTGTGTTCCAGAGGGTCAAGACTGCTGAGAAGCTGCAAGGAGACAGGTCCAGATCCCAGCGGCAAATGGGCACTGCCAACAGCTGGCTGCTCCCCCTGCAAGGAAGGGGAATGGCAAAGCTGCTGAAGCCTGAACCAGCTTACCTACTGCTACCCAGACCTTACGGGACGATGGCCCCAGAGCAGAAGTTTAAAAGGTACCCAGCAATTACTCAGCAGGCCCCATGGCTCATTCCCCTGGTTGATTACCAAGCACTTACTAACTCATCAGGGCTTCCCCCGTGGGGCTTAGCCACAAAGAATCTTCCTGCAGTGCAGGAGAGGGTAGTTTGATCCCTCGGTGGAGAAGATCCCCTGGAGGAGGGCACTCTAGTATTCTAGCCTGGAGAATCCCCATGGACAGAGCAGCCTGGTGGACTATNGTTCATTGGAAGGACTGATGCTGAAGCTGAAACTCCAATACTTTGGCCACCTCTTGCGAAGAGTTGACTCATTGGAAAAGACCCTAATGCTGGGAGGGATTGGGGGCAGGAGGAGAAGGGGACGACAGAGGATAAGATGGCTGGATGGCATCACCGACTAGATGGACATGGGTTTGGGTAGACTCCAGGAGTTGGTGATGGACAGAGAGGCCTGGCGCTGCAATTCGTGGGGTCGCAAAGAGTCGGACAGGACTGAGCGACTGAACTGAAGGGGGACGTTTGAAGGACCTTTCCTGGGGTCACCCTCTGGATCTGTGGCAGTGCAATCTCAGCCCAGCCTTTGAGGCCAGATCCAATAATGTCAAGGTTTGCTGTTGTTTAGTCACTAAGGCATATCTGACTCTTTGCAACCCCATGGACTGTAGCTTGCCAGGCTTCTCTGCCCATAGAATTCTCCAGGCAAGAATACTGGAGTGGGGACATTTCCTTCTCCAGGGGAATCTTCTCTTCCAAACCCACTCTCTGGGATCTTCTGCACTGGATTCTTTACTGCTGAACTACCCAGGGAAGTCCATTTTCAAGGTTATATATTGTTTAATTTTACACATATCCATCCTCCCTAGAAGGAGACTTTTCCAAAATTCTGGGCAGAACTAAAAGGACCCCACCTTAGACCCTAAGGGAAAAACTATAAGGAGGTTACACCGAGTGCTGGGCATGGTTCCTGAAACACCCCACTGCACCCCAGACCCCAGAGGGGCTTTGCTCTCACAGGCTCAGAAATCATGTGATAGCACCACCTGCCGTTTTTTTTTTTTTTTCCCCCTACTTGCCATTTATTGAGTGCTAGCACTATCAATAGAATGAACAGGCTGTGAGCTGGGTGCTTTCCGTGCTTTCTTGCATTTAATTCTGACCACAAGCCTAGGAAATGACCACTAACATCCCCTTTTTCAGTTGGAAAAGTTAAGACCAGAGAGATCGAGTTACCCAAGGTCACGGAGCCAATAAGCGGGAAGACTGAGATTTGAATCTGAGAAGGCCTAGCTAAGGCCTCTGCAGGACACCTGCTACTCTGCCTGGTGAAACTATGTCCTTAGACCAATCCCACAGCATACACGCGTCCCTGTTTCGAAGGTCTCCAACCTTTTTTTTTTTTTTTTTAAGGTGGATCAACTATTTTTTTACTATTATTTATTTGGCTCTGTTGGGTCTTAGTTGTGTCATGTGGGATCTTTCGTTGTGGCTCTCAGGCTCTCTAGTTGGAGTGTACAGGCTTAACTGTTCCCTGGCACGTGGGATCCTAGTTCCCCAACCAGGGATCAAACCCGAGTTTCTTGCATTACCAGGTGGATTCTTGACCATTGAACCACTGAGGAAGTCCCTCAAACCTTTCTTTTCAAAGCAATATTCCCTGGAAAGGAAAACATCAATTAAGCTGGCAATTATGCCTTTGGTGGGTGAAGTTCTAAGGAGGGGCTTCCCTGATGGCTCAGTCGGGGAAAAAATCTGTCTGCAATGTGAGAGGTGGGTTTGATCTATCTGTCAGGAAGATCCCCTGGAGAAGCGAATGACTACTCACTTCAGTATTCTTGCCTGGAGACTCCCATGGACAGAGGAGCCCAGCGGGCTCCAGAGTCAGCGGGCTCCATGGGGTTCCAGAGTCAGACATGACTGAGTGACTAAGCACATCAACTTGAATGTTCTAAAGAGAACTGAGGCTTTGCAGTTCAGTGCTGTGACCTTGGACACTCAGTCCCTTACCTGGGATTTCCTCCCCTCGGGACTCCCATCCCCAAGCCATCAGACTTGGTTAATTCAAACCAGGTTTTCTCATACTTCCTCAAGATGAACAGATGTTGCCTCTCCTCGCTACCCAGACTGGGGTCCATGTGGCATTGTTCTGGATTCCCATTGTAACTTAAAGGAAAACTTTCACCATATCCAGAGCCCTTGATGTCCTGCAAATAAGGAGGAGGGTGTCCTCAAATTCCTTTCATCAGAAACTCACTTGTGTGTGTGTGATCAGTCACTCAGTCATGCCCAACTGTTTGTGACCACATGGAGCTCGCCAGGCTCCTCTGTCCATGGAATTTTCTAGCAACAATACTGGAGCGGGTTGCATTTCCTCCTCCGGGGGATCTTCCTGACCTAGGGATCTTACCCGCATCTCTTGCTTCTCCTGCATTGCAGGCAGATTTCTTTACCACTGAGCCACCAAGGAAGGGAAACCCACTTAGGTGGCACCAACTTTAACTTTCAAATGAAACAGCATGTCTACAAAAGGAAAAGTCATGACGTCTACATCATAAATCTGAAGAGAACCTTGCAAAAGCTTCTGTTGGCAGCTCATGCTATCGTCATTGAAAGCCCAGTGGACATCAGGGTCGTTTCCTCCGAGGATACTGGCTTGCGGGCTGTGCTGAAGTTTGTTGCTGCCCCTGGAGCCATTCCTGTTGCTGGCCGCTTCACTCCTGGAACCTTCACTAACCAGATCTATGCAGCCTTCCAGGAGCCAGGGCTTCTGGTCGTTACTAATCGCAGGGCTGACCACCAGCCTCTCACAGAAGTCTCTTCACCTGCCTTCCACTGATCTGTGTGACACAGACTCTCCTCTGTGCTCCTGGCCCCAGCCATCCCGTGTGACTATGGAGCTCACTCCGTGGGTCTGATGTGGTGGGTGCTCGCCCGAGAAATTCTGCAAATGCATGACACCGTCTCCTGTGAACACCCTGGAAGGTCATGCTCGATCTTTCCTTCTGTGGAGATGTTGACAGGGATTGAAAAGGAAGAGCGGGGGCAGCTGAGAAGGTTGTGACCAACGAGGCATTTCAGGGTGAATGGACCGCTCCAGCTCCTGAGTTCACCGATGTTCAACCTGAGGTGGTGGACTGGTCCAGAGGTGTGCAGGAGCTCTCTGGGCCTATTCCACAGTTCCCCATGAAGACTGGCCTGCAGCTCCCACGACTCAGGCCACTGAATGAGTAGGAACAACCGCAACAGTCTTAAGCTGTTCTTCTATAAACTTTTTTCCTGGCTGCACTGGGTCTTAGTTGCAGCATGCAGAATCTTTAGTTATGGCATGCAAATGCTTAGTTGCAGCATGTAGGACCTAGTTCCCCAACCAGGGATCAAACCCAGGCCCCCTGCACTGGGAGCACAGAGTCTTAGCCACTGGACCACCGGGTGGGGGGTTGGGAAGGTCTCCACAAACTCTTTAAATGGAAATAGCTTGATGGAAAATAAACAGTCTTTAAAAAAGAAGAACTGACATTGACAGGACACTGCTGGACAGTGCTGCCAAAACTGAATTCAGGGTCCCCACGATGAGAAGACAACCTTCAAGAAGGCAGAGGCACCGTGGGGCCACTCCATGGCCAGGGTTGCCGAGGGCCCGCTAGTCCATGGAATGTCTGTCTCTTCGTGTGGTGGTTCTTTCCATGTTCATGGCTCTGGATGCCTCTTCCTGTCCCAGCCCACGGGCCCCTCTGCTCAGCAATGTAGGGTAGAGGTTAAGTACACAGTGGACTGAGAAAGACCCAATTCCAGTTATCTTCCTTGATGGTGGTGAATCTCGGTCTGTTTTACTCTTTGCATCTGTTTCCTCCTCTGCAGAAAGTAGATAAATAATAGCTACCTGTCAGAGTCATCATAGGATTAAACAAGATACTACACATTTACACCTTGGTATATCCTTGGTCATCAACAAGCACTGTCTCACTCAGGGATCGGTAATGCCGTGCTCAGTTGCTCAGTGGTGTCCAAGTCTTTGCAATCCCATAGACTGTAGCCCACCAGGCTCCTATGTCCATAGGATTTTCCAGGTAAGAATACTGGACTGGGTTGCCATTTCCTGCTCTAGAGAACTCAGGGCTTATCCCCTAGAAGCAAAATGCAATGTATGTAATTAAAAATTTTCTAGTAGCTGCATTGAAAAAGATCAAAAGAAATAGTTAAAATGAATCTTAGTATATTTTAGTCTATCCTAAATATTTGTTACCATTTCAACTTGTAATCAACATAAAAATATCAGTTAGCTCATTTCTTTTTTAATAGGAAGTCTCTGAAATCACATTTGCATGTTACACTTACACCACATTTCATTTCCACTAGCCACAGTCCTAGGACTCAAGAGCCTCATGTTGGCTAGTGGCTACCACCCTGGACGGCACAGATTTAAATGTTAGCTGGCATCATTATTTGGGGGAGTCGGGAGATTTCAACATAAAAGCCATTTTCTCAGAAAACAATTCATTGGCCCGGTAGACTATGTCAGGGCTCTGTGATTATGACCTGGTTTTAGCACTCCTCATAACTGTACAGTTGACTCTTGGAAAACACTGGTTTGAACTACACAGGTCCACTAATAAGCAGGTGGGTTTTTTTTTTTTTTGGCTGCTTGGCTTGCAGAATCTTACTTCCCTGATTAAACCTGTGATCTGAGCAGTGAACGCCCCAAAGAATCCTAACCACTGGACTGCCAGGGAATTACAAAGTTATTACAAAGGATTTTTTGTAATAACAAAAAATTACAAAGGATTTTTTTTTCAACAAATATAGATAGAACTACAAGACCTGAGATTAATTGAATTTGTGAATGCAGAACCGGAGACACAGGGCTGACTATGGCAATTAAGCATCTAAGGATTTTGGTCTACTGGGGCTCCTGGAACCAATCATAGATACTGAGGAACTGTGATGAAATACTTCCACACTTGCTTGCATCTGTCTGTCTTCTTCTAGAGTCTAGGCTTCAGGAAGACAAAGGCCAGGTTTGTCTCATTCACTGCTCTACCCAGTGCCTGGCACGGGGCGCAGGATACAGTAAGTGCTCAATAAAAATATGTTGTCTGAATAACATCTATTAATGTTTTAATAACATCTATTAATTGAATGAATTAAATTTACCACTGCACTGGGCTCCCCTGGTGGCTCAGAGGTTAAAGCACCTGCCTCCAATGCGGGAGACCCGGGTTTGATCCCTGGGTCAGGAAGATCCCTTGGAGAAGGAAATGGTAACCCATTCCAGTATTCTTGCCTGGAGAATCCCATGGACAGAGAAGCCTGGTAGGCTACAGTCCACGGGGTCGCAAAGAGTCGGACACGACTGAGCGACTTCACTTTCACCCAATTGATGTTTGGAATAAAGAGGGGATGTGTGTGTATGTTATATCCATATGTTATGTCACTCAGTCATGTCCAACTCTTTGCGATCCCATGGACTGTAGCCCGCCAGGCTCCTCTGTCCTTGGAATTTTCCAGGCAAGAATACTGGAGTGGGTTGCCATGCCTTCTTCATGGGGATTTTTCCGGCCCAGGGATTGAAATTGCCTCTCCTGTGTCTCCTGCATTGGCAGACAGGGTCTTTACTGCTGCACCACCTAGTAAGCCCAAAAAGATCCCTGTGGTGATGGTTCAGTTGCTCAGTCGTGTCCGACTCCTGTGACCCCATAGACTGTACCCTGTCAGGCTCCTCCATGGGATTCTCCAGGCAAGAATACTGGAGTGCGTTGCCATTTCCTTCTCCAGGGGATCTTCCCAACCCAGGAATAAAACCCAGATGTCCTGCATTGCAGGCAGATTTCATAATTCCCCCCCAAATTAATGACCAGTTGTAGATTCTTATAGACCATTCTTTTTCACAAATATTGAGAACATTTATTGCTTAGCATGTGGGAAACACCTGTTAAGTCATTTACATTATTATCTCATGTAATCCTTGCAAAGATCCAGTGGGGGGTTCTATGGGAAGCTGAGGCTCATAAATGAAGCCACCTGCCCTACGTCACACAGGTACGATGTGGCAAAGCTGGAATTCAAACCCAGGACGATCTGACTTCAGAGTCTAGGTCATAGCTCCTGAAGGGGGGCTTGGGGACTGTGTCACACCCCTCAGCAAGTTTAAACTTCCCCAGAAGGCTTGGACACAGTGCCTTGAGAAGGCTCTGCTATTCCTGAATTTGGGGGGAGGCCACCCCCCACTCCCCTGGAGCAGGAAATGGCAACCCACTTCACTATTCTTGCCTGGAGAAGCCCATGGAGAGGGAAGCCTGGCAGGCTATAGCGTCTATAGGGTGGCAAAGAGTCAGACACAACTGAAACAACTTAACATACATGCACCCCCCACTCACTGTCCTGCTTAAAACCTTGCTGACACCAAAATAAAGCCCAATGACTCCCCAGGACCTCTGACCTCATTAGAGGACCCGGGGCAAGATATCTTCTCCTCAACTCTCCTTTCTCAGCTCCGGTCACAGGGAATGACTTTCAATTCCCCTAAGAAGCCACATTCTCCTGGCTCCAGACCCCTGCTGATAACTTAGCTGAAACGCATCCTGTCCTCTTTCTCCTGGTTAACTTCTCTCTTCCCTCATTTCACAGCTCAACCAGCCCCTCCTCCAGGAAACATTCCCTGACCACCACCCAGACTTGGATAATTGATCCTACAACACCCACCAAAGTATATAACTCTATGTCAGGCACTACAGGGAGCCTTTTCCCTATATGATCTCATTTAACACCCACAAAATCTCTACAGCAATGGCACATCGGAATGATCTGGAAAGTTTAAAAAAAAAAATTTTTTTTTTTCGCCCTAGAACTAACACTCAGAAATTCTGATTGAGTGGACCCAGAATGCAGCCCGGGTATCAGGATTTGTTAAAAGTTCCCCAGATGAAATTTTAAATGCTCAGCCAGGGCATTTGCTGGCTTCTGAGATAGATGTGATGACTCCAACACGCCTTTTTCAGCCAAGAAAACTGAGGCACAGAGAAGTAAGCAGCCTAAGGTCATGCAGCTAGTGAACGGTGGAGCAAGGATTTTACATATAATATATAACTTAATTAATTTATTTTTAGCCGTGCTGAGTCTTTGTTGTTGTGCAGGCTTTTTTCTACTTCTGGCGAGCTGGGGCTTCTTTCTAGTTGTAAGGTACTCACTGAGGTAGTTTCTTTTGTTGCGGAACACAAGCTCTAGGGAGTGCAGGCTTCGGCAGTTGTGACACATGGGCTCAGTTGTTGTGGCTCCCAGGCTCTAACGCACAGACTCAATAGTTGTGGTGCCCGGGTTTAGTTGCTCTGCGGCATGTGGGATCTTCCCAGACCAGGGAACGAATCCAGATCAATCCCTGTCTCCTACATTGGCAGACAGATTCTTTACCACTGAGCCACAAGGGAAGCCCTGGAGCAAGGATTTGAACCCAGAAAGTCTGTTTTCAAAGCTTCGTGGAAAAAAAAAAATCAGTTGGTCTCAGCTCATTTCCCCAGTGATGAAGAAATGGGAGCCAGCTCCCTTCTGAGACAGACACTGAGGGCCCCTCAGGCATGGGTTATTTTTAACCAAGAGAAGCAGTGATTCCTGCAGCCAGCCTGCAGTGACTCGAACACTGGGAAGATTGTTTTGGGACTTATGGACCCTCTCGCTGCTGAAATATTCCTCTGAGTCCAGCCTTCCATCCACTGAAGCCAGTAGGTCCAGGCTGGCTCAGGCGACAGGAGTGGGGGGGGTAGGGTGGGGGTTGGCTCCATCTGGAACCGATGTTTCCAAGCATATTTCCATACATGGTGGAAGGGGAGAGGGTCAGGATTACCTCACCCAACCCAGCCCCTTCTCCCTGCTTTCTGCCTGGAAAGGAGAACAAACAAGTGCTGGAACTGGATATGAATTCACCCTCCTCCTTGTCCCCTCCCTAACCCAGAAGAGGCCTGTGAAAGCTGCAGAACATGTCCAAACACACACATCGAACATTCTCCAGATGCTCTCCTATGTGGCTTTGTGGGAGGATTCATTGGTATAGTGTTGGGGGAACCCAACTTGGGGGCACCTCTTAAAATGCAAAATATGGAGAATTCCCTGGTGGTCCAGTGTTTAGGATGCCACACTTTCACAGCTGAGAGCGCCCTTGCAGTGCAGCCAAAGGAAAATTAAAATGCAAAATGTGGGAATTGCCCTGGTGGTCCAGTGGTTAGGAATCTGCCTTCCAATGTAGGGGAGGAGGATTCCATCCCTTGTTAGGGAACTAAAATCCCACATTCTGTGCAACACAAGGAGAACCTCGGGTGCAGCACCAGACCCAGCGCAGCAAAAAAAAAAAAAAAAAAAACTGCTAAGTAAAGTTCTAAGAAAAATAAATAAAATGCACAATATGAATGGCTTTTGTGCAAGCAATTTCACCTACAGAATTTCCCCTAGAGATAGCTTACTGGGAGGCAGAATTCCCCCCAAAATACCCCATGAGTTGGCAAAGATGCACACTCAAGGATGTTCATCACAGCATTGCTCATCATTGGAAAAAACTGGCAACCACCCAAATGTCCATCCATAGGGGACTGGTGAGCTGAAGTGGGATGTATCTATATGGGAAGAGGAGAGCTATGTGCTGACATGGAAAATAGGTCCACCATCTCACTTTAGCAGAACGAAAAAGGAAATAGTAGAACTGGATGTGGAATTCCCCCAGTGGCTCAGCCTGTCTCCAAAGCAGGAGATGCAAGTTCGATCACGGGGTCAGGAAGATCCCCTGGAGGAGGGCACAGTAACCCACTCCAGTATTCTTGCTTGGAGAATCCCATGGACAGAGGAGTCTTGCGGGCCACAGTGCATGAGGTCACAAAGAGCTGGACACGATTGAAGCTACTGAGCATGCACACACGCACAAAACTGAATGTAGAGTATAATCCAATGTTTGTTAATAATTAGGCTGACAAATAAATAGAACAATTTGGAGGGATAATCTCACCTATCTATGGCTGTTTCCTCTAGTGCTGGAGGTGGAATTATGGTGATTATTGACTGGTCCTGCTGCATATATATATATATATATATACACACATATATACATATATATAATATCTGGATTTGATATACCAACATGCAGTAATTTTATTACCAGATAAAAGCTAGATAGTGAAACAGAAACACATGTGAAAATCAAATGGATCCACTTGAAAATGTGTTCATTTTATGTTCTGTGAATTTTATTTCAATTAAAAAAAAAAAGTCATTGTAACTCAAACTACCCCCAAAAAAACTCCAGTAGACCTGAGAGCAAATATTACATGGATGTTCCATGAATTTTACCCTTAAATAAAACACACTGGGGTTTTCCCAGTGGTCCAGTGGTTAATTCAGGAGATACTGGTTCAATTCCTGGTCCGTGAAGATCCCACATGCCTCAGGACAACTGAGCCCATGTGCCACAACTACTGAGCCTGTGCTCTGAAGCCAGGAAGCTGCAGCTACTGAGCCGGTGTGCAGCAACTACTGAAGCCCTCACGCCCTACAGCCTGTGCTCCACAGCAGGAGAATCCATCGCAATAAGAAGTCTGCGCGCACACCTAGAGGGTAGTCCCCGCTCTCGGAAGTAGAGAAAGTTCTACCGCAGCAATGGCAATCAAGCACAACCGAAATAAATAAGCATTTTTAAGAAACCACTGTTTTGCTTTTCAGCATCATTTTGTTCATATTCCTGGTACTCGTTCCATGCTTTCCTTTCTTGTAATTGCTTACAAATGAGTCGTTACTTACTTGTTATTATGAATTCCAAGAAAATCACACACACACACACATACACACACACTCACATGTTTGCTAGAGTATCATCTGACTTTATAATCAACACAAAATTTGCCATGGGAGGGAACATTCTTGTTTTGTCTCTTCCAGACCTGTTTCGACACCCAGGTTAGCCATCTTGGCACCCAACTAAGGTGAAAAGAAATGGTTGGAGTGCATTTTCAGACCACACTATCACAGATATTTTTAGCTCCTTGAAATTTCAGTCTTTCGGTAGCACATGTTGGCTCCTCTTATAGTTCCCACATTTGGGATGCCCCTTTGCAGCTGTCACTGACCCCCTCTTTCCATCAAGTCTGATACATTTGGGTCAATTAGGGACTCTTCTTCCCTTTTCTGGGATCACAGAGTATTCCTTGGTCTTACCAAACCTTCTCTGGGTTCCAGAGAAGTGACGTTAATTTATCTTTCTACTGCTAAGTCACTTCAGTCGTGTGCGACTCTGTGCAACCCCAGAGACGGCAGCCCACCAGGCTTCCCCGTCCCTGGGATTCTCCAGGCAAGAACACTGGAGTGAGTTGCCATTTCCTTCTCCATTAGTTTATCTTACTTAGCCATATTTTGATGACTGGTCAGAAAGTGGTTTAAAGGCATGGTTGTGGAAAGAAAAGGCCTTTTTTAGTTCCAAACAGTTCCTATGTCAAGGATCATTCATTCCACAGATTACTGACTACACAGGGGAAAGTACACGTTTACAACAGAGAGAGANATTAGTTTATCTTACTTAGCCATATTTTGATGACTGGTCAGAAAGTGGTTTAAAGGCATGGTTGTGGAAAGAAAAGGCCTTTTTTAGTTCCAAACAGTTCCTATGTCAAGGATCATTCATTCCACAGATTACTGACTACACAGGGGAAAGTACACGTTTACAACAGAGAGAGAGCAGTTACTGCTTACCCTGGCATTTAAATTCAGCATTGATTATAGTGGCAGGTGTAATACCAAGTTCACAAGGCCATCTCTGAAATCCTGTTGAATCAAGCTGTGGTCTTGGTTACAGGAAGTAAGGGGAACACAATCAGTGAAGTTGGAATGTGAGAGTTAGATAACTGTCTTGGGCTCTTAAAAAAAAAATCAGTCATGAAGGAAAGAAAAAAGGCAGAGGGACTTGCTGAGATTTTTTTTTTTTTTTTTTTGCTATACAATAGGTCCTTGTTGGTTATACATTTTAAATATAGCTGTGACCTTCCCAGAGTCACTGCTATCCCTTCCCCTTGGTTGCTGGGATTTTTAAGAACTGTAGATGGAAAATAACATGGAAACGAAAGCCACTCTGAAAGATAATTTGGCAGCTTCTAAAAAACTAAACATACAACTGACTATACAACCCAGAGAACTAAAAAAACATTCTCAGAGACTTTCCTGATGGTCCAGTGGATAAAACTTCGCCTGCCAGGGCAGGGGATTGGGGTTTGATCCCTGATCCAGGAAGATTCCACAGGCTGCGTAGCAACTAAGCCTGAGAGCCACAACTCCTGAGCCTGTGTGCCCTGGAGCTTGTACTTCACAAGAGAAGCCATTGAAATGAGAAGGCTGCCAACACAGCAAAGAGCATCCTCTACTTTCCAAAACTAGGGAAAGCCCCTAGTGCAGCAACAAAGACCCGTCACAACCAAAAACAAAATTTGCTCACACAAAAGCTTGTACAGGAATACTCTTAGCAGCTTGATTTGTGATAGCAAAATACTGGGAACAAGCCAATGTCCTTCCACAGGTGAATGGTTGAACCAACCCTGGTACTTCCATTAATGGAAAACTATTCAGCAAGGGAAAAGAATGCACCAGTGATAATGCAGCAACCTGGATGGACCGCAAGGACATACTTTTTTTTAAACAGTCAGTCTCAAAAAAAATCACATACTGTAGATTCTGTTCATAAAATTCTAAAAAATGAAAACTGATCTATAGTGACAGCAGCAGGAGGAGGCCAGTGGGGAGAGATGCTGGGGAGGGATGGATTGCCAAGGAACACCAGGAAACTTTGGGGAGTCACGAATATGTTCACCAGCTGGTTTGCAGAAATGGTATCATGGGTGTACATGTTTTTTAAAATCATCAAATTGTATGCTTTAAATATGTGCAGTTTATTGAATATCAATTATCCCTTAACAGTGCTGCTTGTAAAAAAGAAAAAAGGAATAGCAAGATGATTTCTGTGAGAATTAAGTGAAATAAAGCATATTAAGCCCTTTGTGTGGAGTCTGGGATATGAAGTAAGCGCTTCACATGGAGTCTGCCACACAAGTCAGTGCTCAATCGTTGTTGCTGTTGGATCTTGGCTGGTCTCCTGGATGATTCCATCACATGTCCCTGTTTATTTTCTTTATAACATTGAAATAATCTGTAATTATCTAGTTCATATGTTTATTTGTGGTCTGTCTCAAGACTCTGAACTCTCTGGAGCAGAGAAGAGTCTGATGACACTGGGGGGTTCCCCTCCCCCAACTTGCCCCTCCTCCCCTGTCAGACACACCCGGTGCTGCTTTGAACCAGTAGATGCTAGCCCACCACCTCCCTGCTTAAGCAGCATCCTTTTGCTAGAGGCCAGAGGAATGATTCATAAGTGGCGGCCTAAGCAGGTCAAGGATCTGCCACACCAAGGGTAGGATTCCTGAGGCCTTCTGTTCATAGACACGTCTGGCTCCCTAAGAGGACAAAACTAGATAGAGGTAGCCACTACAGTGGAAACCAGCATCCCTATTAAGAGTTAGGAGACTTGATTCCAAGAGCAGCTCTGCCTTTGGACTCCACAGTGGGACCTGAGCAAGTCTATTGTGTCCATTCACCTCCTCTTCGTTTGTTTTTTTCTCTTTAAATATATGTATTTATTTATTTGACTGCACCTTAGTTATGGTGATACTCATCTTAGTTATGGCATGTGATTTTTGTTGTGGCATGCGAGATCTAGTTCCCTGACCCTGGATTGAACCCAGGCCCCTGAACTGGGAGTTAAGTGTTAGTCGTTCAGTCGTGCTCGATTCTTTGGACCCCATGGACTACAACCCACCAGGCTCCTCTGTCCATGAGATTGTGCAGGAAAGGATACTGGAGTGGGTTGCCATTTCCTTCTCCAGAGCATTTTCCCAATCCAGGCATCGAATCTGGGTCTCCTGCACTACAGGCAGATTCTTTACCGGCTGAGCTACAAGGGAAGCCCCAACTGGGAGTATGGAGTCTTAACCGCTGGACCACCTCCTGGTCCTTTTAAAAGGAAACTGATGAAAAATTTTCAGACCTCCCTCTGGTTCTGGGCATCCGTGACCCTCTTAAGAGTCCCTGTCTCTTCAGTGTGATGGGAGCCGAATTGGTCATTTGGCAACTGTGAGCTCTCAGGGGATAACTACAATATTACAACCAAAATCATGCGTAGTACTATGGAAACCTCCAGACTTCCAAGTGTGACAAGGTGCATGCGTGGTGTCATGTCCAACTCTTTGCGACCCTTGTGGGCTTTAGGCCCGACAGACTCCACTGTCCATGGGNTGCCACTGCGCAAAGCTGACGAGTAACGCCCCTTCTCATCGTTCCCAATAAGCAAGGTTCCTATTTCAGAAAGGTGAGTTGGAGTCTCATGGCAAAAACCCTTAATTATTGAATGAATAAAAGTTAGACAATCATATGAAGAGCTCTCGGAAAGATATAAGCTGATTCAGTTGCTGATTTCGCTTAGTTTTTAGTGGAGAATGAAGCAAAGCATTGTGGGAGGGAACATGCTAATTAACTCACGATTACGAATTGGGGAGGAAGAGAAATGTGCTCTGTTGAGTGCTGTTCACTTGGCTTCTGATTCACGGTGTGACTATCCTCTGAAAAAGTGTTGGTTATTATTATTATTGTTGTTTTTAGCTGTAGCAAAGTGTGCATGACATAAAATTTGCCATTTGAACCATTTTTAAGTGTACAGTTCGGTAGCAACCATCACCACTGCACACCTCCAGAACTTTTTCATCATCCCAAACTGTTCCCATTAAACACTAACTCCCCATTCCTCTCCCCACAACCCCTGGCAACCCCTATTCCATTTTCTATGAATTTAGTAACTCAAGAATCTCATGGACAGAGGAGCCTGGCAGGCTACAGTACATGGGGTCGCAAGAGTAGGACACAACTTAGCAATAAAACCACCACAAGTAGTTCGTATAAAGAAATCACACATTTATTTGACCTTTTGTATCTACCTTATCTCAGAGCATGTTTTTAAGGCTCATCCATGTTGTAGTATATTTCAGAATTTCACTCCTTTCTATGGCTGATATTCTGCTGTACGGAATTTTGTTATCCATTTATTCTTTGACAGGAGGTTTCTTCCTTCCATTGTGAATTGTTCCTTCCTTCCATTTCTCTTTCATAGAGAAATGTCTCTGTGAACATTGGCATTGAAGTATCAGTTTAAGTTCTTATTTCAATTCTTTTATGTATATATCTAGAAGTGGAATTTCTGAATCATATAGTAATTTAATATTTAACCTGAAAAGGTTTTCTCTGGACAGGACATATTAATTTGGCAGAGAGAGGTTATTTCCACAGAAATGCCCACCACTTGTGAGTTTGAAGTAACAGTCACTCTCATTGTGTTGGCAAGTGGAAGGCTACTAGAAACCTTTATCTGGACTTGTTTCAGCTCTGAACTATATTTTCCAAAAGACTTTTGGTTTTTGCTACTCACTAAGATGAAAACGGTAGTCTATGAGAAAATTGTATTTCCCCCAACATTTCATTACGAAAAACTTCAAACACGAAATGCTCAATGTATTGCTTACTGAATACTCATGTAGTCATCGACTAGATGTAAAAATGACATAAAAGGGCCTATTTGGGAATTTTCCTGGTGGTCCAGTGGTGAAGAATGCGCCTACCAGTGCAGGGGACACATGTTCCATCCCTGGTTGGGGAAGATCCCACATGCTGCAGGGTAACTGAACCCGCGCGACACTGCTGAGCCATGCTGCAGCTCCTCGGCTCCTCAACAAGGGAAACGACCGCAGTCAGAAGCCTGTGGGCCTCAGCTACAGAGGAGACCCCAGTCTCTGCAACCAGAGAAAGCCAGCGCACAGCAACAAAGACCCACTGCAGCCAAAAGTCTTTCTACAAAAGGCCTGTTTGATGCTGATGTCTAGTTAACTTTTTTTCCCCCCCCCCCACAGCCAGGGTAGGAGAAAACAGCAGAGAGAAAAAGAAAAGACTAACAGCGTGATTAACTTAGAGGACTTTGTCATTAATGCCTGGTGCAGTGGATTTGTGAGAAATGAAAAGACTAGCATCATCCAAGGAACTTCTCAGCCCTTGAGAATGTCTCGACTGGGTGGTTCATTATTCCCTGTCAGTAGCTACCAAGGGAAATTGTATTTCACCAGCTGTCTTGGATGACTTCATCCTCCACAGATGACTTCCCAGCACTAAGAAAGCTGGAAAACTCAGCTAACTTCTCCCCAGAACATGAGATTCTTTGAGGCCTAAAGGCACAATGATCTTGTGTTCCTGGCCAGTCTCTTAATGATGCTTATTCCCCTAGGAGAACTGGAGAAATAATGTGGATATGAAGTTTTCCATGATAATATTGGCCTGAGATGGGGGTAATGTCATGTTTTGACATTTCTATAGGTTTTGATCAAACACTCATTTATGCAGAAAATATTCTGGATTATAATTTTTTGCCTTAGTTTCCAGTCTACATTTTGATCCTTTTTTTTTTTTTTCCCCAGCCAGGATTCCCTGTGACTTCCCTGTGTCTCAGCTGGTAAAGAATCTACCTGCAGTGCAGGAGACCTGGGTTTGATCCCTGGGTTGGGAAGATCCCTTAGAGAAGGGAACAGCTTCCCATTCCAGTATTGTGGCCTGAAGAATTCCATGCACTGTATATTCATGGGGTGGCAGAGTCAGACATAACTGAACGACTTTCACTCACTTTCAGCCAGGGTGGTCAGGTTAACTAAGGCACAAAATATTCATGTCAGGTGGTTCTCCCAGCCTAGAGACCTATTTGAGGTGTGACCGGAAGTACTGCTCCCAAAGTGATCTCTGGTAGCCTCGGCCTGCAGTGGCTTGAAGCAGGGTTTCGGTTCCCAGCCTGAGATTGAGGTTGGGTCTTGCAGAGAGAGAGCTGAATCCTAACTACTAGACCAGTGATGAGTGACAAGGCCCTGGCTTTGCAAAAACAAAGAATTCTCACAAAGATGAAAAGTAGTGAGACAAGTAAAATGTTTGTTAGGAGGAAAAAGAGTACAGTACGCGTAGATAGACACAGGCGGACTCAGAGTCGCAGCCTCATGGTAGCTTGAATCCCTTATATGGGGCATTTCTTCTGGGTTTCCTTTGGCTAGTCATTTCTTTTTTTTTTTTTAATTATTTGACTACAACAGGTCTTCATTGTGGATGCAGGTTCTTTAGTTGTGGCATGCAACTTCTTGGTTGCAGCATGTGGAGTCCAGTTCCCTGACCAGGGATTGAACTCTGGCCTCCTCATTGAGGGCATGGAGTCTTAGCTACTGGACCACCAGGGAAGTCCCAGACCAGTTATTTCAATTTGCCTGGTCCTGAGTCCCTATTCAGTGCGCCTCATTATCTTCCAATGTGTGCTCATGAATCTCTGTCAGGATGGATTTCACCAAAAAAGCTTATGGGTAAATTTAGCATCATTCCTCTTTTGACCTCCAAACAGTTTTCTGGTCTGGAAGTCAAGGTTTCCTTGACTTGATGGATGAGAAATATGTGGTCTCTTATTTTCATCTGGGCAGGAGCCAGCCTCCTCTCTTGGTTGTACTGCTATTGATATTTTGGAGTTTCTGTCTACAGGAAATAAACTCAAATTGCTTTCCTTGTGGGTGAGTGGGGCCATCTACCTCCTGCTTCAAAACTACTGAACTTACTTTACCAATATTTACCTCTATGCATTCAATGAGAGTAAACTGACTCCAGCTTTCATACTACTTCTCTGGGCCTCAGTTTTTTTTTGTTGTTGTTTCGTTTGGCCATGTCCAGTGGCTTGAGGGATCTTAGTTCCCTGAGCAGGGATTGAACATGCACCATCAGCAGTGAAAACTCTGAGTCCTGACCACTGGACCATCCGAGAATTTCCCTCACTTCACTTTAAAATGGGGGAAGTGGTTCCTTAGAGTGGTCTTCAAGGTCAGTGCTAGCTGTTTTGATGTGTTCTAAAGCACAAACTGATGTCTTATCCAGGCAGTGCTACAGATCAGTGGTTCTCACTGGCTGCATATTAGAAACAACTGTGAAGTTTGTAAAACGGCTTTATGCCCAAGTGTCTCCCCAGACCAGTTAAATAAGAATTTTTGGAAGTAAAACTCAGGCATTGTGTTGGTTAATTTAATAAAAACATAAGATGAGAAATAAAATTGGAGAAGCCACATGTGTAATCATATTAGTCCCTCTATATTATATTTCACTTTAATTGTTCCTTTCAACTGTAATCAATTTTCCAGATATTTGTGAATGAATTTCTTCACAACTCACTGCATGGTGGGAACCTGATTCTGTTTCGATGCGTGGGAAGGATTGTAAACACTGAAGTTGAGGATGAGTCAAACCTAGATCCATTGCTGAAGCTTCTAATGAGAGAGTGAATTCCCATTTGGATTGTCAACTAAAAAAGATGCACAACGTGAGAGTTGTGAGTTAAGTTTTATTTGGGGTAAAATGAGGACCACAGCCTGGTGGACAGCACTTCCGGTACCTCTGAGAGACTGCTCCAGAGAGGTGGTGAGGGAAGGTCAATATATAAGATTCTGGTGAAAAGGGAGCTTACAAAAGGCGTTCTGTTAGTGATGTCACCATGAAGGGATTTAGTGATTTTCTAGACAGGAAGAGATGGCAAAAACTGGGATCATGAAATCAGTTCCTGAAAATATCTATCTAAAGACCTGTCCCACCAGGCTCCCTGGAGCGCAGAGTGCCTCACTCCACCCTGAACTCCCTTAGGGGGTGTTGAAGGTCACTCGGCAGCAGCACAGGGTTCAATCTCCTTGTTTTCGTTCAATCGCTGGCAAATGCTCTTTGCAGCTCTTTACAATTACAAATTTGCAAGTGCCAATTTGTAATTGACAGGATGTACTATTTTTAAAAAATATTTATTTATCTGGCTATGCTGGTTCTTCGCTGTGGCATGAGAGAGGCATGTGTGATCTAGTTCCCTGACCATGGATTCACTGGGGCCTCCTGCTTTGGGAGCGCTGAGTCTCAGCCACTGGACCATCAGGGAAGTCCTTGGATGTATTATTTTGCACTCGGGACACTGGCATCTAAACTAACCGTTTCTCTCTCAAAAACACGATGGCTTAGGAGACAGCTGCACATCGCATACCTGGGTTTGAAACCTCTGACCAGAGAAGGCCAACAGGGGGCCTTACTGGACCTTCTGGGTCCCACAACTGTGAAGCCCAAAGGACTATGGGATTTGTAGTTTTTCTTGCATCATTTCTGCTTCATGAACTACATTTCCCAAAATGCAAATATAGCAGGTCTGTCCCTGTTGTGTGTAAAGTGTCCCTTAAGCTGTGGAAGGTAAGTGTGTTCTGTGCGGGCTGCAGGTTTCTAGAAATTGTGGATTCCGTTTCTCTTCTTTGCCCTTTGGTAGGACCTGAGAGAGAGTAGTTGTTCCAGTAGAGCATGTTTTCAACGGGGTTTCCCCAGACCTTTGGTCTCAGGAATCGGGAACCTGTATTTGTCCAGCTGTTCACGTGTTACTCTGGAAAGTCAGGGAGGGTCCTGATCCCAGATCTGGAAAGCCCAATATAAAATAATGTTTGCGTATGGGGTGAGTGTCACTGGAGAATGTCTACGTTTTATCAAAATCTATGTCTAGGCCTTGTTTTTTTTTACAGCTAGAAAAGCTGAGGAAGACTGTCTTGTCATGTCTCATGACTCTTCACTGTGTCCAAGCATCAGTATTTGCAATTGAGGGTAAACTAATAGAATACGGGGGAAATAGAATAAAAGGTAGGCGAGTGCTTAACTACATTAATAAAGTCCTGAAAAGTCTGAGCAACAGTTTCATCAACTAAACTGGAACTCAAATATGCCTCTTTAGTTTATGAAGAAATAAGATAATTTTAATTTATAAAGTGGGAAGTAGGTTTTTAGGACACACAGTCCCCCGAGGGATGGTTTTAACTAAAAATATAAATGTGTTCCTCTGATAGGACATCTTTAGATGGAGTCATAGATAGGTTAACAATAAGCTATTAACGGACTTAAATTTTTTTTATTTTTGTCTGTGTCGGGTCTTCGTTGCAGCACACGGAATCTCAGTTCCCAGAAGTGTTGAAAGCGTTAGTCCAACTTTTTGTGACCCCCTCCACTGTAGCCCACCAGGCTCCTCTGTCCAGGGGATTTCCCAGGCAAGAATATTGGAGTGAGTTGCCATTTCTTTCCCTAGGGTATCTTCCTGACCCAGGGATCAATCCTGGACCAGGTATCAAACCCACATCACCTGCATTGGAAGGCAGATTTTTAACCGCTAGACTGCCAGGGAAGTCCCAACCACTCACTTTTTGAAGTTTATAAGAAATTCAGTTCTGACCAGCCAGGTGTTACTTGGAGAGACAGAATAGTTCTTTTTTTTTTTTTTTTCCTTTAGCCATGGACTTTATTGTTTGAATATTAACAACTATTATTCTATACACACATTTTAATTTCTTACAAAATTCTACATTCCACGTTGCCAGGTCTCTTCATGCTCCATTTTATGCCACATTTTCATGAAAAGGTATTTCCCTGAATCATAATCTGCCTGATTGTGTGTTTGTTGTTATGTTTGTTGTGGTGTAGTCGCTAAGTTGTGAACTCATCAATCATAGACCCCCAGACTCTTTGTCCATGGGGTTCTCTAGGCAAGAATACTGGAGTGGGTTGCCATTTCCTTCTCCACAGAATAGTTCTTATGTTAGAATTCTGCTTTATCATTTTACCTCCCTCCTTTTAAAAATAGATTTCATTTTTTAGAGGCCTCCTTCCTCTTTTTTTTCTTTTTTTTTAGGAAACCAAAATATACAGTTTCCTTTGGATGCAGAAAGCCTTGGCAGATTTGCCAGTCATAATTAATTCCCCTCTGATGGTCATAGTATAGGAGAACTATGGCTCTTAGGAGACCAAGAAGACAAGATAGGCTTGGGCTATCATGAAATATACAGTTTCCCTTGGATGCAGTAAGCCTTGGCAGATTTGCCAGTCAAAATTAATTCCCATCTGATGGTCAGAGCATAGGAGAGCTATGGCTCTTAGGAGACCAAGAAGACAAGATAGGCTTGAGCTATCATGAAATGAAACTATACGTTTTATTTTGTGAATAAGGTGGTGGTTGTTTAGTCACTCAGTCATGTCTGACTCTTTGTGACCCCCTGTACTGTAGCCCTCTAGGCTCTTCTGACAGTGGGATTTCCCAGCNTCTTAGGAGACCAAGAAGACAAGATAGGCTTGAGCTATCATGAAATGAAACTATACGTTTTATTTTGTGAATAAGGTGGTGGTTGTTTAGTCACTCAGTCATGTCTGACTCTTTGTGACCCCCTGTACTGTAGCCCTCTAGGCTCTTCTGACAGTGGGATTTCCCAGCCAAGAATACTGGAGTGGGTTGCCATTTCCTTTTCCAGGACATCTTCCTGAACCAGGGATTGAACCTGTGTCTCTTGGGTCTCCTGCATGGACAGGCAGGTTCTTTACCACTAATGCCACCTGGGTTTGGGCTTCCCTGGATCAGGAAGAACCCCTGGAGAAGGGCACTAAATAAAGATGTTACCCACGATTTTTAGTTTCTTGCCTAGAGTTAAGGTTTGTCTATGTAAGTTTAGGCTAAGCTTAGCCCTTGTTTACTGCTGTACTGTTGATAATCATGTGCTCTTGCTGTCATTTTTGTCTAGGTCAAGGGCAACATGAAGGAGGTATAGGTTTTAAGTTACCTGCCCTTGTTCACTATGTCTATTTGTTTCAAATATGTTTTCTCCAAATACTATATGATTGCTAATATCATCCAGAATTGGAATTTTGTCTACCATTAAGGCAAAATATTTCATATTTTAGCTTCTCTTCAAACTTCTCCATTCTTTTCTTCTCATTAAAAAAAATTATTTATCTGGCTGTGTTGGGTCTTAGTTGTGTCACATGGGATCTTCCTTGCCATGCGACCCTTGAGCTCCAGAGCATGTGGGCTCAGAATGTTGTTGCAGTTTCCCTACATTGGAAACAGGGAGTCTTAACTACTGGACTACCAAAGAAGCCCTTTCTGATTTTTCTGATCATATCTCTGAGCTTATAAAATATGAGTATAAACATTTTACTTGGCTCTTGGCATTTTCATGACTTTTGGCATTTCTGTACTTCTACTCTCCACACTAGGGCATCTGCAATCCAAACATTCCTCTAAGAAATTACTGTTTAAAAATTTGTTATTGTGGATAGGTAAGGTAATGAACCCCCATCCTTGGATCTAACACAGATCCTCAACAATGAACAGCTCTTGGTTAATCTTGTGCTGTTTATATACTCTACCTGTTGATTATTCGCTCATCTGTTTTATGTGTTTTTTAATTAAATTAAAATTTTTAGGGACTTCCTTGGTGATCTAGTGGCTAAAACTCCATGTTCCCAATGCAGGGGACTCAGGTTCGATTCCTAGTCAGGGAACTAGATCCCACAAGCCACAACTGAATGATCCCACGTGCTGCAACTAAGACCTGGTGCTGCCAAATAAATATTTAGAAAAACCTTTTTTTTTTTTAACATTTAGTTGAAAGTTTCAGGTGTACAACATAGTGATTCATAATGTTTAAAGGTTTATTCCATTTATAGTTATAAAATATCGGCTATATTCGTGTTGTACTATATATCCTTATAGCTTATTTATTTTATAGATCAATAGTTCATACCTCTTAATCCCCTCTGCCATCTTGCCCCACCCCCCTTCTCTTGGTTATCTTGATTTTTAAATCCCAGTTTCTGAACTTCCCTGGTGGTGTATTGGTTAAGACTCTGAGCTTCCAGTGCAGAGGCACCAGTTCAATCCCTGGTCTCAGGGAAGGTCCCTGGATCCTATGGGATGCACCGTGTGGAAAAAAAAAAAAAAAAGTTTCTCCTGTGATGCTTTTTTTCCCTCTAGCATGAGGATGAGCTTTGGGTTAACTTTCAAAAGGACAGCAAAAGTCCGCTGGAGGGCAAACTTCAGCCAGCAGTGCTCACTCAGATCCACTGGGTTATTTGTGCCACCAAGTCCTCCTCTGGACCCTGAGAAGGTCAAAGAGTTACAACGCTTCATCACCCATTCCAAGAGGCTCCTAGTAATGACCGGGGCAGGAATCTCCACCGAGTCAGGGATACCAGATTACAGGTCAGAAAAGGTGGGACTTTATGCCCGCACAGACCGGAGGCCTATCCAGCATGGGGATTTTGTACGGAGTGCTCCCGTCCGCCAGCGGTACTGGGCTAGAAACTTTGTGGGCTGGCCTCAGTTCTCCTCCCACCAGCCTAACCCTGCACACTGGGCTCTGAGCAACTGGGAGAGACTCGGAAAGCTGTACTGGTTGGTGACCCAAAACGTGGATGCCTTGCATACCAAGGCGGGGAGTCGGCGCCTAACAGAACTGCACGGATGCATGCACAGGTACCGGAAAGCCTAAAACAGTGAATGTAGAAGTGTATGTCGGTCAGAGCAGGGACCCTGGTCGCACTGATCACTGCTGTCTTCCCTAGACCGTGAGGAAATGATGCAGGAGGAAGCTGTTTACTCTGGAGTGAATCCTAGCAAATTCAGTGAGGGAATGGGACGTGAAACCGGGAAGGTAGGAGAGCTAGGGAAAGCTTATGCTAATGAATGGGTTACTGCTTGAGGCAGCTGGGGCTCAAGCCTGTCAGGGGCCCTCTGACTCTACAGCAGTTTCAGAATCATCTCACTGAAAATCAAGGGACTTGGGGCATTTATCCGTCATCTCCCATCCTTCACTGGTGGAAGGGGGGGACTCTGGGAGAATTAACTCCCTAATACTGACTCTGCTCCTGCAGGAAAGCTTTTATGGCCAGAGAATTAGGAAGCCACTTATAAGAGATCTGTATGCAGGTGGCCTCCGAGTGTTCCCAGGGAACTGTGAGCAGACCACCAACAGCATGTGCTACATGCTACGGCTGGGTCCCCAGTACCTAGACACATAGATCACAGGATAGCCAGGACCCAGGAAAGACTGATGAAATGAACATACGTAGCCCTGGTCGTAACTTGCGGCTAATTGGAGCCCATTTCCTTATCTTTAAGCCTGGGAAACAGTTCTCTGCAAACTGAAATCAGTCACCATTTGTAAACTCTTTATTGGATGCCTGCAACATGTGGTGTGTACCGGTGTGTTCCTTGCTGGTGTGGAGGGGTCAAAACCAAAAATATAAAATGTGGTCTGCATTATATATATATATATAATGCATTATATGTATATATATAATACCAAAATATAATATGTGAGAATTTGGTAATCTGTTTGTTAGGGGGGGACCAGAAAATACCAGGTTTAATGACAAACAACTCCACACATGACTGTTATTTTATGTGGTCCTTGATAGACATGTTTTACAGGTTCAGGGAAACAGTTAGTGAAGACTGAAATAATCAAGAAAGCTTTTATAGGTGAGTTGGGGCTGGAGAATAGCTCAGGTTTGACTTGACAAAGGTGGAAAGAGGGCTTTCCATATGAAGGGAACTTTTGTAGAGTGTTGGACTAGTCTCCTTGGAGACTAGTATGAAATCAGCTTGTCTGGGAAGGCTAGACCCAAATCCTGGATGCATTTGAAAATCTTGCAGTGCTGATTTGGGTCTGTTGTGAGAGACCAAAGGGGGCTGTTGGTGGTTTCTGAACAAGAAAGCAATATGATAAAAATGGCATGTGAGGAAGGCTGGACAGGATTAGGAAGACTGGCTCAGGGAGGTCAGCCAGAAGGACTTTGGCTGTGGGTTCATTAAGTTTTTTTTCTGTGATGAAAATTTTAAAAATCCACAGAAGTAGAGTCGTATAATGGACTCCCATGTACCATCACCCAGATTCAAAGAGTTTTATCAAGTCTACTTTATCCTTTCTCTCCATCTCTTCTTAAATTTTTTCCCCCTTTGGCCTCGCTGTGTGGCATGCAGGATCTTAACTCCCCAGCCAGGGATCAAACCTGTGCCCCTTGCATTGGGAGCGGGGGGTCTTAAGCATTGGGTCGCCAGGGAAGTCCCATCTTCTTAAAATATTTTAAAACAAATCTGGGACCTGGCAAAGCCTGGAATCCTAACCACGAGGCCACCAGGGAACTCCTGGGAAAGTGTTTTCATGGGTAGCAATAATTACAGCAAATGATTAGAGCAGAAGATAGAGGGGGGTGGAAAACCCTGGTTTCGGGACTAAGGAAATTATCTGGTAAAGTCTTTGTGGTCATGTTAAGGATAAAAGTGAGCTGCAGCAGATTTAAGCAGGGAGTGGGTGGTGAGGAAACAAATGCGTGTTGTTCTAGAAGGCTGGCAGGCACTGGAAGGGAGGTGATAGCTAAAGAGGTCATGACAAAGTATTAATAAAATGAGGGAAACGGGGGGTGTCAGGGAGAGAAAGCCATTGTGATGGAGGAGCTGGAGATGGCTGGGATGAAGGGTCTCCGGCAGCTTTGTGCCTCCCCCAGGACAGTCGGCCTCCTCTGTGGTTTCAGGGTCCTCTGCTTGGATTGTGGGGAGCAGACTCCCCGTGGGGCGCTGCAGGAGCGGTTCCAAGTCCTGAACCCTACCTGGAGTGCCGAGGCCCACGGCCTGGCTCCTGACGGCGATGTCTTTCTCACCGAGGAGGAGGTACAGAGCTTCCAGGTCCCATCCTGCTCTCGATGTGGGGGCCCCCTGAAACCAGACGTCGTCTTCTTTGGGGACATGGTGAAGCCTGACAAGGTTGATTTTGTGCACAAGAGGGTGAACGAAGCCGACTCCCTCCTGGTGGTGGGATCTTCCTTGCAGGTAACTGGCTTGTTGTTACTGGTAACTGACTGTAGGCTGGGAGGCCCTGGTGGTGGTGGTGGTTTAGTCACTAAGTTGTGTCTGATTCTTTCTGACCCCATGGACTGTAGCCCACCAGGCTGCTCTGTGCCTGGCATTTCCCAGGCAAGTATATTGGAATCGGTTGCCATTTCCTCTTCCTGGGGATCAAACCCATGTCTCCTGACTGGCAGGCAGATTCTTTACCACTGAGCCACCTGGGGAGCCCTGGAGGGGCTCCCTATTTGGTCTAGCTCTTTCTGCGTCTAAAGAACTCTCACCTGCCTCTTCTACTCCAACAGGTATACTCGGGTTACAGGTTCATCCTCACTGCCCGGGAGAAGAAGCTGCCCATCGCGATACTGAACATTGGGCCCACACGGTCCGATGACCTGGCATCTCTGAAACTGGATTCTCCTTGTGGAGAGTTGCTGCCTTTAATAGACCCACGCTGACCACAGTTGATGTTCTGGAGCCGGAAACTGGGGCTTTCACTTGAATTCTGCTGCTAAGGGTAAAAAACCTTAGATACCAGATTCCAGTTCCTGCTCAAGTCCAATACCACGCTTCCACTGCATGGGGTATAGTTCCATACCTGGTCAGGGAACTAAGATCCCACATGCTGAGGGGCGTGGTCAAAAAAAAAAGGATGGCCATTTTTAATTATTATTTGTTTTTAGCTGTGCTGCAAGGGCTTTCTCTGGGTATGGCCAGTGGGGGCTACTCTTGGTTGGGGTGCAGGGGCTTCTCATTGTGTTCTCTTGTTACCTCGAGGTGGGAGGGATTCACTAGTTGTGGCATGGGCTTAGTTGCCCTTCACCACGTGGAATCTTCCAGGACCAGGGATTGAACCTCTGTTCCCTACATTGGTAGACGGATTCTTAACCAGTGAACCAACAAGGAAGTCTTGGTATGGCCATTCTTAAACTTAAGTGAAATGGTTTCTTAATGGTTAAGTGAAATGGTTTAAACTTAAGTGAAATGGTTTCTTAAATGAAACCATTCTTAATTTTTTTATGTATGTTAAGCGATATTGTTGGAAAGACTGATTTTTGAATTCTAGGCACATAGCTATTTAAGACAACGTTCCAAAATCTGCCATTGCCTTTTCCCCCATTACCAAAAATAAAAGCTTTATTAAGATATGATTCCCATACCATAAAGTTCATCCTTTAAAAGTATATAATTAATGTGTTCTGAGTATACTCACAAAGTTTACATGTGAATCACCACTACTTCTAGAACATTCTCATCATCCCAGGAAGAAAACCCATTAGCAGTGATTCCCCATTTCCCATTCCCCTGGTCCTGACAACCACTAATCTTCTGTTTTTGCCTGTCCTGGACACTTCATACAGTAGGTAGCCTTTTGTGTCTGTCTTCTCTTAGTATAATGTTTTCAAGATTCACCCATATCGTAGCTGGTGTTAGTACTTTACCTCTATATTCACCTATGAATACACCCACTTAAAAAAAAAGTCTTTTTTCCAGCTTTGAGATATAATTCATATATCGTACAGTTCACTCATTTACTGCATACAATTCAATAGTTTTTAATATATTCCCAGGGGAGTAAAGCCACTTTTTTAAAAAACAGATTTTATTTTTTGAGGTTCACGGCAGAATTGAGCAGAAAGAACAGGAGGTTCCCATACATCCCTTCCCCCGTTTACTCACACAGTATTTGTTGTTTATTTACTGAAGGAATCTTGGTTGCTTCCAACTTTTTGGCAATTATGAATAAAGTGGAGGTTTTCTGTGGACGTACGTTTTCATCTCATTTGGGCAAATACCAAGGAATGAGATCGCTGGATCACATGATAAGAATATGTTTAGTTTTTAGTTCTTTGACAGTAAGAAACTATCAAAGTGTTTTCTGAAGTAGCTGCTTCCCCACCAGCTACATGTGAGAGTTCCTGTACAACTACTTTTTAAAAACTATTTTAATGAAGATGTAGAGCATCAGGATCAAGGAACAGAACACTGCTAGCTCCCAAGAAGTCCCCTTGGCACAATCACTTTTGAAAGTGTTAGTCATTCAGTTGTGTCCAACTCTTTGTGATCCCATGGACTGTAGCCCATCAGGCTCCTCTGTCCATGGAATTCTCCAGGCAAGAATACTAGAGTGGGAAGCCATTCCCTTCTCCAAGGGATCTTCCCAACCCAGAGACCAAGCCCAGGCATCTCACATTGCAGGCAGATTCTTTACCACCTGACCCACCAGGGAAGCCCACAGTCACTTTTAACTAGTGTCTTCTGACTAGAATAAAACATTATGGAAAGTGCAAGTGATACAGATAAGTAAAAAGGATTTTCATACAAATTACTCATAATCTCACCACCAAGATAACCAAAATTTAACATTCTGGTGTAACTGAATCTAAATCTTTTCTTAGAAAAGTTGAATCAAGCAGTACAGTGTTTCACATCCTGTTTTCACCTTACAGAGGTGACATGCCCTAAATTCTATGGTTTTTTGAATGGGAGACTGATGTACACAGCCATTTCCTCCTCCCCACTGTTGACTTATTTTGGCATTAACTTGTTTCATTTCTTTTCAGATACCTAAGGATTCATCCCGGCTTCCTCTATCTGACCGAGGCTTACCAACTGTAGCCTGCAGAGGGCGGCAAAGCAACATCTCTCTGCAGGACCATCTCTGAACCCAGCAGGTTTCAGAGCTCAGGAGTTAAAATCTTCAGGCTGATAAGATTTACCCCATAAGATGGACTTGCGGTTTCTTTTGATAGGAAAACTGCTCTTTAAATATCTCATTAGGCAGAAGAAAAAGCCCAGGAAATACATAAACCAGAATGACCTCCAGAGTGCTAACCTAGGGATCTCACTAATATCCTGAGTAAGGGGGGGAAGGAAATGACTTAATTTCTAATCCTAAATGGTTAAATATATTTAAGTGAATCATTTTGATATACATTTTTTTTTTTCAAAAAAAGATGAGCAATAATATGAATTAATTTTTTACTAACCAAGGAATAAAGGAAACATTTTTAAAATAGCACATTAGGTATGTGGGTTGTACTTTTATATTTTTTTAATCAGCTGAAAATGAATGTAGCTTTATGGCCCAGTTCTCTAAGGATTTCTACTTGATTTCAGCTGCTGGAATGAGACCAGCCTTGAACCTGGTCCATAGAGAGGAAACAGTGAATTCCCAAGTGGGTTCTTAAATTGATTTGTTTCTGCTGAGGGAAGCAGCAAGCCTTATTTGATTACTGTGTTAGCCAGAGAGAATCACTGTCGTACACAAAAGCTTTCTGCACAATCTCATCAAAAAGTGAAGCAGGTGAAAGATTCACAGCCTATTCTGGGTAGTCTTTTGTCTAAAATTGGGGTAAGCAATATACATTTATCCTGCATCTGCCTAGGAAGCAAATTTCAGTTAACTGGGATAACCCAAGATATTGAAAACACATAGCTTTCTTTTTACCTGCACAATATGTTTGCTCATAGCCATTCATTAATTCTGGAGAGGCATAAGTTTGTTGTAAATCTCACTCCAGCTTTTTTGCATCTAGAGATACTAAGATGCTCTGAATGAGATTTGCTCACCAAATCCTGTTTACACCTTAAATGGTACCACCAATAATTGCATTCAGATCTAGGTCTTTTGAATTCCAAGCCATTCCCCTCCATGAATCTCATAAACGGTTCCTGACCAACAGTGTATTTATCTACTAAGGCTACAAAGATACAGCCCCTTGTTCTCAAGTGGCTCACAGAAGATGTGTTATCTCGCCCACCCTCATTCCTTACCAAAAGATGTCACAGGGTCAGGCATGAAATGACAGGAGAGAAAATTTAGTCCATCCCCGATTCACTTTGTCTAAGAGCCAGACTTACCTAAGGCCACAGTTTTTAAAGAGCCAGGACTAGAGTCCAGGTAGATCTTCCTCCCAGTTCTTTTAAACAGCAGTGATTCCTCCTTCTCTGAAGATTCCAGTTAGTAGGAAGTTAGCCTGAAGTGGAAGTCAACAGCACCCCTGGGCAAGAATGGTAACAATGTGGGCAGTGGAGACCAGGTTAGGCTGCCAGGGAGAGAGGTCAGGCTATTTTATCACCTAATGCTGGCATGATTCATGAAACCAANCATTTCCTTCTCCAATGCATGAAAGTGAAAAGTGAAAGTGAAGTTGCTCAGTCGTGCCCAACTCTTAGCGACCCCATGGACTGCAGCCTACCAGGCTCCTCCGTCCATGGGATTTTCCAGGCAAGAGTACTGGAGTGGGGTGCCATTGCCTTCTCCGGGTAAAGCGAATAGGCATTTTCTAAACAACTCACAAAACGTGAAACTCACCATTTTAACCAAAGCACATAATTCAGTGGGTTTTAGTATATTCACAGAATTGTGCAACCATCAATACTAATTCCACAACATTTTAATCACCCCAAAATGATGCCCTCTGCTCATCAAAAATCACTCCTCTTTCTCTCCTCCCTTCTGGCAACCACTAATTTGTTTCCTGTTTCTATGGAATTGCCTATTCTGAACACTTTGTGTAAATGGAATCATACAATATATGGCCTTTTGTGAATGGCTTCTTTCACTTCACATATGATTTGAGCTTTATCCTTATTATCACAGGTATCAGCATTTCAGTCCTTTTTATGGCTGATTAATATTCCAATGTACGGACAGATCACATTTTTTAAGTTGTTCCTCATTTGACGGACATTTGGGTTGTTTCTGCTTGTTGGCTGTTATGGATAGTGCTGCTGTGAACATTTGTGTACTAGTTTTTGTGTGAATATATGATAATTTAAAACTATTTCCATTATTTATTCAGTAAATATTTATTGAGCACCTATTATATGCTAGTCACTGCCCTGAGACACATCAGTGAACACATAAAACGTCTGTAACCTCCCTGAGTTTACGATCTAGTACAGGAAAAAACAGTAAGCAATAAAGGTAATAAGGGAATCAGAGATTGTGTTAGAAGGCAGCAAAGTTGAAGCACAGTAAGGGAATCTAAAGCGGGGGTTGGGCTGGGGGATGACGAGGTTGAGGGGGGCCAGGAGTGTGAAGAATGGTGAGTAGGCCCATGTGGCCTCCATTCTCAACAGGACAACTTCTTTTCTTTTTAAAAATTATTTGGCCGTGCTAGGTCTAAGTTGTGGCCAGTCTTCGTTGTAGCATGCAGGATTTTAAGCTGCAGCATGTGGGATCTAGTTTTCTGACCAGAGATTGAACCCAGGCTCCTGAATTGGGAGCACAGAGTCTTAGCCACTGGACTACCAGAGTAAGTTCCTAGGACTTCTTTACTTCAGGCGTAGAGCCCTACCTGTGAGATTTGGTGCCATAAAGATGGTGCTAAATGATTTCAGCCCCTAGTGTCGTCTCTTTGCCCCATGCCTGGCCCTTCCTGTCCTTGATATGCTGTGGACACTGGAGTCGCTCCAAGTGCTTAGGCTCCAGGACTCAGGAAGGGTGGCAGCTGGTCACTTTCTCTCAAGAGCAGCCTCCACGGTGGCAGCTGACAGCGACTACATCCAGGAGCAGACCCCGGAGGAGTGGTGGAGCTGTGCCCAGACAGGAGTGGCCTGACTGCCTTGGCCCCTCTCCGACCCCTCTCCTGCTTCCCTCCTTTTTCTTTCTCTCTGATCCCACCAGTTTTGCTCTTTGCAGAGGCCAAACCTGCACGGAGGTACTGCTCGAGTGCATGAGCACACCCCCAGACAGGGAGTGTGGCTGAGTCCTCAGTCTCAACCCTGAGCCTGATACCTTAGAGACTCTGATACCATCAATGTTGAATGAATGAATAATGGCTGAATGAGGTGTGATTTGAATTCTAGTTAATTCTGGTTCTATTAATCCATTCATTAAATGGTGCAAACAGCACTATCACTGCTCTCAAGGAGTCCATGCTTAGGTGTGGGTGTGAGATAAAAAATGAAATGAATCAATAAGAGGCATGCTGCAGGCCAAGACAGGCACTGAGAAGCCCTTGTACCAAGGCCATGGCTTAGTGGTAAAGAATCTGCCTGCCACGCAGGAGATGCAGGTTCCATCTCTGGGTTATGAAGATCCCCCAGAGAAGGAAATAGCGGCCCACTCCAAGGAGAGGGAGAAGGGATGCTCTTAGCTTGGATGGACAAGGAGGGTAAGCCTTCCTGAGATAGGTCGAGTTCAGACCTAAAGGTGGAGAAGATGCCAGATGTGGGAGAATTTGTTTGTTTGTGTGTGTGTGTTAAGTCACTTCAGTCGTGTCCGGCTCTTTGTGGCCCCGTGGACTGTTGCCCGCCACNAAGGCCATGGCTTAGTGGTAAAGAATCTGCCTGCCACGCAGGAGATGCAGGTTCCATCTCTGGGTTATGAAGATCCCCCAGAGAAGGAAATAGCGGCCCACTCCAAGGAGAGGGAGAAGGGATGCTCTTAGCTTGGATGGACAAGGAGGGTAAGCCTTCCTGAGATAGGTCGAGTTCAGACCTAAAGGTGGAGAAGATGCCAGATGTGGGAGAATTTGTTTGTTTGTGTGTGTGTGTTAAGTCACTTCAGTCGTGTCCGGCTCTTTGTGGCCCCGTGGACTGTTGCCCGCCACACTCCTCTGTCCATGGGGATTCTCCAGGCAAGAATACTAGAGTGGGTTGCCATGCCCTCCTCCAGGGGATCTTCCCGACCCAGGGACTGAACCCTCATCTCTTAGGTCTCCTGCATTGGCAGCTGGGTTCTTTACTGCTAGTGCCACTTGGAAAGCCCATCAAGGGGGATTTGAGGGGACTCCAATATGGGAGCTCTTAAGCTCCAGGGTGAGCCCTGAAAAAGACCCTCTGTCTGACCATCCCTGTGACCTCTGGCCCCCATTGCTGAGGAGAGAGGTCCCAGGGGAGGAAGGGGCGGGGCTGAGGGCACTTGCCTACCTGTGAGCAGAGCAGCCAACACCAGGAGTCTCATCCTGTTGTCAGGTTGGTGAGCAAAAACTGATGTCACTATGGGCTCCCTCCTTATAGCTGCCCTGCTGCCCTGAGATAAGACTGTCGTGTTTGCTTTGCTCCCTGCTGACTCTGAGTTGGCCTTGAGTCTGTTGTAGAAATAATCCTGAGCAACAAGCAAGCCCTGCCAGCCGGGGGTCCTTGGAAGTAGTGTGCGTATTTGTCATCCACTCTTTGGAATGAAAGGGATTATTTGTGGAGTTGCACACCTTGGAATTTTGACCCTCATACCCACCCCTTGTGTGTGTGTGTGTGTTTCTTTTTCTCTTCTTTTTTTTTTCTCTTTTACCCACCCCTTTTTACTCAGTCCAGCTTCAACACTGTGTGTGTGTGCACATGTGTTTGTGTGGAGGGGTGGGCTGTCAACAACTGGGAGAAGGGGGATGGGAAGGAAGTGACTATTGCCTCCAGGTCCTCCCATTAGCCTGAGTCTGGCCTGTAGGTCTCATTGAAAGGTTCCTATCAATCCTGCACTTTGCTGGTGAGGAAACAGGTTCAGAGAGGTGACGCGACTTGTCCCAGATCACACAGCTAGCAAATGCAAAGCAGGGGCTCCAACTTTAGGACTTCTGATTCTAAGGCACACCTTGAATTTTTGCCCACTCCAGCAATACCACTCCCTCTCCCAGTCCCCCACAGTGGATTTGTAAGAAAACCCTGGACTTGGAAATTATAAAAGCTTGGATCTGACTTGTAGAATAAAAAGAATTTTACAACTGTCATATCAAAGGTCTATATAACATTTTTTTAGGTGACATTCACTTTGTAAGACATGACTTATTATTTTGGACTTCCTAGGTAGTGCTAGTGGTAAAGAATCCAGCTACAATGTAGGAGACGCAGGAGACATGGGTTCAGTCCCTGGGTTGGGAAGATCTCCTGGAGGAGGAAACTGCACCCTCCTCCAGTATTCTTGCCTGGAGAATCCCGTGGACTGAAGAGCCTGGTGGCTCCGACCAGGGGTCAAACCCATGTCCTCTTCACTGGCAGTGCAGAGTCTTTACCACTGGACTGCCAGGGGAGACCCCTGGACCTGGGCATTTTGAGGAATACTAGTCAGGTGTATCATAAGATGCCTCTCTCTTGGAATTGGTCTCATGTTTTTCTCACGGTGAGACTGGGGGTTGGGGTGGGTTTAGGGGAGGAAGGTCACGGAGGTGAAGTGTCATCTTCATCCCATGGCCATGCTGGGTTTGATCATCTCCTGTCTTGGAATAGATCTTGGGCACTTTCTAGATGAGAACGCTTTCCAGATGAGAACTTCGAGATGAGGTTCAGCCTGGGATGAAGCTGGGAATGGCCATGCCAAGACTTGAACCCACACCTGTCTCTTCCCACTGAGACACCTCCATTTGCCCTTGGCAAGATTGTGCTAGGTTAGGTCACATGAATCAGAGCAGAATTGATAATTCTGACTCTTGTGACCCCTGCTCACGCATGCACCCCAGGATTCCAGCTCTGTACTTTGCCCTTGAACAGGTAATGGGGGCAAGAAAGAAGAAATTGGTCTGGAAGCGCTTCCTGGTTTCATTCCAAGTCCAGGAGCCCTAGAAAAAGGTCCTTCAGCTAATGTGATAACACTGAAACAGCATTTAGTAAGCAGATGGGGAAACAGGCCCAGAAAGGGGAATTGATTTATTTGCCTGGGCCTGACTCTGCCCCTATTTGATCCAGAGTTTTCACCACCCATCTCTTCCTACTTGCCTGTAGATACTCGACATCAGTCCACTAGCCAGTGTGCATACCAGTGTGCCATAGCCAATAGCTATGGTAACCATTAGCCACAAGTAGCTACTTAAGTTCATTACTATCAAATAATATTGAAAATTGGCTTTTCAGTCCCACCAGGCACATTTCAAGTGTTCGATAGCTACAAATGGCCAGGCGCTGTGGTTTGAACAGCACGAACTTAGAACGTTTCCATTGTCACAGAAGGTTCTACAAATGGCCACAGGCTGCGGTTTTGAACAGCACGGACTTAGAACATTTTCCATCGTCACAGAAGGTTCTATTGCATAGTGCCCTTCAGGGTGTCACAGCACCTGTCCCGGGGATGGCCCAGAGGTGTAGGGAGGAGACCTGTGAGAGCTCCTGGAAGAAGAACAGGGTTAACTCAGGACACAACTTCAGCCTGGCAAGTGGTTCTGCCTCTTCAGAATAAGTGAAGGCTGCTCAGGAAAAGGGGAGTTGTGGCCAACAAAATGCTAAGTCCCTCTTGTGTAGGGTTCTTTGGGGCTGAGAACAGAGCAGAGAATAGGCACTGCTCCTGTTTGGGGGTGATCTGAAGAAGGAGGAGTAGCTGATGCTATAAAAATGCTCTAAGGCTAATAGTATTAACTACCACTTACTGACCACCAACAGTCCAAGTTGCATGCTAAGAACCTGGCCCAGCCCTCTGAGGCAGACCCAAGGACGAACTCCACTTTACAGAGAGGTAAAGGCTCAGAGAGGTTAAGTAACTGCCCCAGTGTCACAGAGCAGAATGTGAGTTGGATCTGGCACTGATAATGCAATGTCACCTCACAACTGGGAATTGTAGTAGCAGGTGGGAAGGTCAAAGGCCCCTGGAGGCCAGAAGGAGGTTTAGTCCTGCTTGCTTCTCTCCCCATGACCTCAGCCAGCTGGAAGTCTTCCACAAGGGCAGGCTGGACAAACTCCCACGTGTAATTTGTGCCGGGGCTTATGCAAAGCAGCTGGTGGGAGAGGGGTCAGACTGCTACCGGAACCCTCTCCCCCTGGAAAAAGACAAGATAGATGTGACAATCCAGACCTCTGGAGGGGACACGGAGGTGGCAGCGGGATGGACCTGGCAGGTCACTGATAGCCCACCAGGCCCCTATCTGCACCGTGACCAGCTGTTGCCCTTCACAGGTGTGTACAGCACAGCTTCTCCCAGCCTGGGAAAAGCACACTCTCCAGTGGAAAGAATGGCTAAGTTTAGCTTCTTGACTCCTTCAGGTGATGACATACCCACACTCTAGCAAGGTCACGCCTGGCCAGCCCCTGGAGGACCTGGCTCCTGCTTCTAGGAAATGCTTAAGTGCACCTACCATTTACTGAGTGCTTCTGCCTGTTCAACCCTGGGCGAAGAGTGTTATGTTGTTTTTCATCCTAACAACCATCTTCTGACATAGTTATTATTTTTGTCGTCATCTCGTTTTTATAGATGATTAAACAGGTTCAGAGAACTTAAGTTCTGGCTCAAAGTCAACACAGCTAGAAAGTGATGGAAATAGGATCTGAACCTGCATGTTCTTGCCTCTTAATCCAGCACTGAGCCCAGAATGTGGGCTGTTGGGAAGTTCCCAGAAAGCCTTAGGTAACACTGGACTGGGTTTAACTTGGCTAGGGTCATCTCAAGGGGCTGTTTCCCTTCCCCCTCTCTCATCACTCTGTTTCCAGTACATCTGGACTCAGCTGAAAATATTTCTCAAACTGAGCACAACCACCAAGGAAGCTGACCTTCTTCAGTAACCCAGGAACTCTCCCCATACTCCCTCTCCTCACTCTCTTTCCCATCCAGTCCCTTGCAAGTCCAGCTCTCAAGCCACACCAACCTCCAACACCTGGTACCTGCCCCAGCATCCCTTGCCCAGATGGTTGCAGCAGCCTATTTAGTGACCCTGTGCTCCCCTCCACAATGGCGTTCCTCAAATCTTTTCCCTATGGTGTGGACTGATGACATGTTCAAACGCAAACCCAATTATATCACGTCATCAGTCTCTCACTCCACTGCCTAAAACCCTTCCCGCCTCCCCATGGCTCTTATATAAGAAACAAGATCAGCCTAGAGGCCCAGTTTCCTCTGCCCCTACCTACCTCTCAGCCAAGAGTAGGGTGGAATACCCTCTTCTCCAGCCACAGGAAGCCTTCTCTCAGCTCTCTGATTGAAGTCTTTGTGCTTTCTCCCATTTCAAGGCTTTTGCAACTGCTGGTCTCTCCTCCTGGTACGCTCCTCTCATGTGAGCCTTGCCTAGTTAATTCTTACCCTTCTTGCAGATTTTAGCAGAATTCGACACCCCCTACACACCCAACTGAAATCGCTGCCTTTCAGATAACTAATTGTTCTGATTTTGTTTTCCCTCTCAAGGACTAAAGGGTTCTTGGGACACAGAGTTTCCTGTATTCAAACCAGAAAAGTCCCTGGCAAAGCAGGACAGACTGGTCGCCCTCTCAGTTCTTAACAGTGATGCGTGCACAGTCTACACTAAGGGAATGTTTGTTGAATGAGTGTGGAAGCCAGTGGGGACCACCCAGGAGGGGCAGCCCTGCTGAGCCCCAATCACCTGGAGGAACTTTGGGATTCATAGCAGCTACTATTCATTAAACACTTAAGGCTTAAGGCACTTTGTGGCACTTTGGCACTTAAGGCACTTTGTGCCTTGCCTGGTATTGAGTCCTCTGTCTGCCCTCCCTGTTTAATTAACAACCACCCTAGTTACTGCTCAGAGAAGGCAATGGCACCCCACTCCAGTACTCTTGCCTGGAAAATCCCATGGACAGAGGAGCCTGGAAGGCTGCAGTCCATGGGGTCGCTGAGGGTCAGACATGACTGAGCCACTTCACTTTCACTTTTCACTTTCATGCATTGGAGAAGGAAATGGCAACCCACTCCAGTGTTCTTGTCTGGAAAATCCCAGGGACGGGGGAGCCTGGTGGGCTGCCGTCTACGGGGTTGCACAGAGTCGGACACGACTGAAGTGACTTAGCCTTAGCCTAGTTACTGCTGCCATTCTCTTTTTAAATTTGTTGAGGTGAAATTCCTCTATACATTAGAAAATGACCAATCAAAGTGACCAATCCAGTGGCTTTTATTAGATCCACAATGTCATGCCACCACCACCTTTAATGACATTTTCATCACCCCACAGGAAATCCCTTAACCACTGAGTTTATTCTCCTTTGCCCCTCTCCCTCCAGCCCCAACCAATCTGTTTTCTATCTCTTATGGATTTACCTCTTCTGGCTATTTCACATAAACAGAATCTTACCATGTGACCTTTTATATCATTCCCATTAATAGACGAGAAAATTGAGGCTCAGAGAGGTTGAGGATCCTCAACTAGGAAAGGGAGGAGCCAGGTGTTGGAACCACCACATCTAACTTTTGGGGCTTACCCACGCCCACCTAAGCTGGTTTTCCTGCCTCACCCTCTTAGGATTCTGAGTTTAAGGTGAACCAGGGTAAGGGTGGTGCTGGTGGTAAAAAAAAATCTGCTTGCCAATGCAGGAGACTTAAGAGATCCCTTGGAGTAGGAAATGGCAACCCGATCCAGTGTTTTTGCCTGGAAAATTCTTTGGACAGAGGAGCCTGTCAGGTTATAGTCCATGGGGCTGCAAAGAGCCAGACACAACTGAGCCCATGAGAGTAAGGGGTTAGATGCCAAGCTTTTTTGAAAAAAGTGGCAAAAAATACATAACAAAATTTACTGTTTTTTACAGCCCCTTCCCAATTTATTATTTTTCAGCATACAATTCAGTGGCATTAATTATATCCACAATGTTACGCACAATCCATTTCTTAAATGCTTTCACTATCCCAAACAGAAACTCTGTAACCACTAGGCGATAACTAACTCCCCACTCCCTCCTCCCGACTCTAATCTACTTTCTGTCTCTATGAATTTGCTGATTCTATTAATAGGTACCTCTACACATTATATGTGTAGAATCATATAATACTTGTCTTTGTGCCTGACTTCTTTCATTTTTAGCCTAATTCTTCAAGGTTCATCTGTGTTGTAGCTCACAGCAATACTTCAGTCCTTCTTATGGCTGAATAATATTCCACTGTATGGAAAGGCCTTATTTATCCATTCATCTGTTGATAGATGCATGGGTGGCTCCCACCTTTTGGCTATTGTGGATAATGCTACTGTACACATTGGTGCCCAGCATCTTTTTGAGCCCCTATGTTCAATCCTTTGGGTGTATACTGAGGAGCGGAATTGCTGGATCATGTAGTATTTCGATGTTTAGCTTTTTGAAGAACTGCCAAACTGTTTTCCACAGTAACTGCCCATCCTACATTCTTACTAGCAATGCAACAGGGGTTCCCATTTCTCTACATCCTCACCAACATTTGTTCTTTTCTGGTTTTCTGATGATGGCCATCCTACTGGGCATGACATGGCATCTCATCATCAACACCAAGTTTTGAGGCTGGTCAAGAAATTGGAGATGGGAGCTGGACTGACAAGAAAGTAAAGATTATTCCAGGAGGAAAACAGAAATTAAGGGAACACAGGGTATCATTGGGGTAACAAGCTCTGAACGCACAGAGAGATACAAGACACAAGCTCAGGCCCATTTTCAAATAATTTATTAGGAATTCAAAACTGAAAATAAAACCTGGAAAAAGAAGTTACAGATGTGGAGAGAAGAGACACCGGAGGGTGGTAACTTGCTGGCTTCAAAACACCGTGTAACATCTTTTTTAAAAAATTTCCCAAACAAATCAGAAAACGGAATTCCAAAGCCCTGAGCCCATGGGTGGGCCCAGTGAGGTGGGGGGATCACAGGAACGGGAGGAGAGGAAAGCTAAGTCTCTCATGACTCAGCTCAAGTGTGTAGAAAATAAAAAATAAAAACCAATAAAATGCAGCTTCTCTTTTATTAGGAAACATTAAAAAAAAAAAAAAAACCATGAATAGCCACGCATCTCAGTAACAAAGATTATTGCTTTGTGTTCTCAGGGCTAATAGGTTAAGCACCTCACACAATTAACTCTCCAAAGGGGATTTTCAGGGGAGGGGACTATGATGGGGAAGGGAGCTTAGGTTCCCAGCCCCAGACCTGGGGAAGAGGACATGGGCAGGCAGTAGGTGGGTGGGGGGCTCCACCCTACCACACCAGCCTGGTCACTCGCTGTTCATGAAGTCATGACCTGAGCCTCTTTTTCCTTTGAAGAGGGCCCAAGGGCTCGGGGCTCTGGCCACGGGACCATCCTGGTGGGGAACTTCAGTGAGAGAATGTGGGGGTTCCCTGAGAAGCCCTTTGCTTTCCCCTGGGGTCCGCCCCTTCCCAAAGTGCCCACCCCCAATGCCCACTCATGGGGGGCTCAGGGCAGAGACCATGAAGGCCTGACCAGGTAGGGGGCGGGCGGGGGTGACCCTTGGAGAGTTAATTCCTTTCCAGCAGTGGCTCCGGGCGAGCCCTTCTCTTCCCTCGCCCCCACACTGGGTTTTTTTTTGGGGTGAACGGGCCCAAGGCCTTTGACCCCATAGGGCCTGAGAGAGCGGGGCCTGCCTTGGCCACAGTTGAGGCCTGCAAGCTTACAGTAACGGTGTCTGAGAGGGAGGTACAGAAACGCAGGTGGGGTGAGGCAATGCCCTCGCCCCCAAGGGGTCTTAGAGACGGGTAGGGGCTTCACCTCACAGTATTTACATATATGATACAGGACGGGATGGTTCCAGGGGCTCGGCCTGGCCTCCTCAGCCTGTCCTCCTCTCCAGGGCTGGAGGGAGCTGGCCAGGGGCCCACACCCACATAGACATTTTGTTCTCAGCTGGTGGGGGGGCACCTGGCCCCTTGCCCCCTGCGGCCTGGGGCTTCACATTCACAAACCTAGAAATAGTTTAAAAAACGGTTTCTTTAAAAAACAGAAAAAAAAAAACAAAACAAAAAGGAAAGCGAAAAGGAAGGAAAAATCAGAATAAAAAAACCAGGGTTGTGGCCGTGGCCTGTAGCAGGCCCCCTCCGCCCTCACTCTAGCTATGCACAAATACAAAAGCCTTCTGGGTGGGGGGGTCCTATGGGG
>SJYA01002485.1:4457968-4477823 GCA_006410615.1 Neotragus moschatus | reverse complement strand
CACATCTCATGGGGGGGGGTGGGATGGGGGTGGGGCACCCCTCGAGCTGCCCTGAATATTACCCACTGCTGCCATCACCAGGGCAGGCCCTTGGCTGAACTGGAGGGCTACTCAGCCCAGGGCTATTGAGAGATTCATCCCTCATTCCAGTCCAAGTCAACTGGAGCCAGTGACTGACTGACACAGGCACCAAAAGCCAGGCCTGTCGCCCCAAGGACCACCGGACCAAGAAGCGCATCCTCGCCTTCCCCGCCCCCTGACTCCCCTGCCAAAAGATCGGGCTGAAGCTTCAACAACCCCATTTCCCTCTTTCTGCTGCCTGGCCGGCTCCCCTCGCACCCCTCCTCCTGGCTCAGCACCCCTGACCATCACCCAGGAAGAAATGACCACTCCCTTCCCCAGGTCTCCTCATCCCCTTGTCTCAGACCCTCTCTACAGACACAGGGATCTGGCTATTCCCTAGTTTGCTGTCTACCCCACTCCCCCCACCTCTACAGCGCCTAGCACCCTGCCTTGTACACAGCAGGTGTTTAAGGAATAGCAGTGATCAAGACCATCCGCAAGAAAAAGAAATGCAAAAAGGCAAAATGGTTGTCTGAGGAGGCTTTATAAATAAATAGCTGAGAAAAGAAGACAAGCAAAAGGCAAAGGAGAAAAGGAAAGATACACCCACTTGAATGCAGAGTTCCAAAGAACAGCTAGGAGAGATAAGAAAACCTTCCTCAGTGATCAGTGCAAAGAAACAGAGGAAAACAATAGACTGGGAAAGACTAGAGATCTCTTCAAGAAAATTAGAGATACCAAGGGAATAGTCCATGCAAAGATGGGCACAATAAAGGACAGAAATGGTATGGACCTAATAGAAGCAGAAGATATTAAGAAGAGGTGGCAAGAATACACAGGCCAACTATACAAAAAAGATCTTCATGACACAGATAACCATGATGGTGTGATCACTCAGCTAGAGCCAGACATCCTGGAATGTGAAGTGATGGCCTTAGGAAGCATCACTATGAACAAAACTAGTGGAGGTAATGGAATTCCAGTTGAGCTATTTCAAATCCTCAAAGATGATGCTGTGAAAGTGCTACACTCAGTATGTCAGCAAATTTGGAAACTCAGCAGCGGCCACAGGACTGAAAAAGGTCAGTTTTCATTCCAATCCCAAAGAAAGGCAATGCCAAAGAATGCTCACACTACCACACAATTGCACTCATCTCACATGCTAGCAAAGTAATGCTCAAAATTCTCCAAGCCAGGCTTCAACAGTACATGAACCATGAACTTCCAGATGTTCAAGTTGGATTTAGAAAAGGCAGAGGAACCAGAGGTAAAATTGCCAACATCTGCTGGGTCATCGAAAAAGCTAGAGAGTTCCAGAAAAACATCTATTTCTGCTTTATTGACTATGCCAAAGCCTTTGGCTGTGTGGATCACAATAAACTGTGAAAACTTCTTCAAGATATGGGAATACCAGACCACCTTACCTGCCTCCTGAGAAATCTGTTTGCAGGTCAAGAAGCATCAGTTAGAACTAGACATGGAACAACAGACTGGTTACAGATCAGGAAAGAGTATGTCAAGGCTGTATATTGTCACCCTGCTTATTTAACTTATATGCAAAGTACATCATGTGAATGCCAGGCTGGATGGAAGCACAAGCTGGAATCAAAATTGCCTGCAGAAATATCAATAACATCAGATACGCAGATGACACCACCCTTAGGAAGAAAGCGAAGAATTGAAAAGCCTCTTGAGGAAAGTGAAAGAGGAGAGTAAAAAAATTGGCTTAAAACTCAACATTCAGAAAACTTAGATCACGGCATCGGGTTCCATCACTTCATGGCAAATAGATGGGGAAACAATGGAAACAGTGAGAGAATTTTGGGGGAGCTCCAAAATCACTACAGATGGTGACTGCAGCCATGAAATTAAAAGACGCTTGTTCCTTGGAAGAAAAGCTATGACCAACCTAGACAGAATATTCAAAAGCAGAGATATTACTTTGCCAACAAAGGTCCGTTTAGTTAAGGCTATGGTTTTTCCAGTAGTCATGTATGGATGTGAGAGTTAGGCTATAAAGAAAGCTGAGCACCAAAGAACTGATGCTTTTGAACTGTGTTGTTGGAGAAGACTCTTGAGAGTCCCTTGGACTGCAAGATCAAACCAGTCAATCCTAAAGGAAATCAGTCCTGAATATTCACTGGAAGAACTGATGCTGAAACTCCAATACTTTGGCCACCTGATGGGAAGAACTGACTCATCTGAAAAGACCCTGATGCTGGGAAAGATTGAAGGCAGGTAAAGAAGGGAACGACAGAGGATGAGATGGTTGGATGGCATCTCTGACTCAATGGATAGTAAGTTCCTAGAGTTGGTGATGGACAGGGAAGCCTGGTGTGCTGCAGTCCATGGGGTCTCAAAGAGTTGGTTACGACTGAATGACTGAACTGTACTGAACTAGGAGGAATATAACTAGGAGGGATTCAGTGCTTTAATGATGGGTTGTCTGAGCCTGGAGCTGCCTCCGGCTGGGGGTGAGCACCCCCTACTGCTTGACTCTGCCACTGCAACCCTGAGAGGCCACACTCCCATCCAGAGCCAGTCTGCTGTTCAAAGATGCGTGCCTGGGGGCTGTTTTAGTACCCTAGCCCTGAACTGGAACTGGAAGTGGGGTAAGGAACTCTGGGAAAAAAAAATTCTTGTGAAAATTCTTAGGTAGGTTGTTGGACCAGGAGATGAAAATCTAGGACAGCGTGCCTGCACAGTTGGGAGACACTTTGCTTAAGATCTTTAGAGTGCTGACACCTTCTCACTCAAGACATCACCTCCTTTGAGAAGCCTTCCCTGACTACCCCTACTAAGGCAGGCCCTCGCCCCAACCCGAGCACCTTGTTTTATTTTCCTTGTGGAACCTCTCACCCAGTGCAAGTATCTTGATTTACTTGTTTATCCCTGTCTCCCTCCACCAGACTGTCAACTCCAGAAGGGCAGGGCGTTTGTCTGTCTCATTCCCTACTGAATCCCCACCGCCTGGAACAGCGTTTGGCACAACAAATATTGATTAAACACACGAGGAAATACTGTCGTCTCTTGAAGGTAAGGGAAAAGCTCAGACCCCAGACCTCCAAGAACTGCTCAGCCTCAAACCCACTGCCTCCCCAGGCCAAAATGTCTGCAGAGGGGCTATTTCTTCCCTCAGTTCTTTAAAGGCAGGGCTGGGCCCTGAGGTCTGGTTTAGGGCCCAGTTAGGCATTTCCTGAAAGCAAAACCAGCATGCTCTCATCACAACAGTAAGGCATTACTCATTTGTATAATAAGTATTTATCGCTCTCTCTAGAGCACAAGTTCTGCAAATGAGAGCCTGGCTGTCTAGTTCCTTCTTTGCCTCTAGGGCTTGGCTGTCTGTCTCACACAGTAGGCCCTCAACACGAGTTCTGAGATGAATAGGAAAGACCCCCATCTGTCCCGCAGCTTACTCTGCTCAGGGAAGATCCACCACCCCCACCGCCAGGACTCCCTCCCCTTCCTTCACCCCAGGTGCTTCTTTCCCCTCCCCCATTTTGGGGGCCCCCTGGGCACCCCTTGGAAGGAAGGTCTCATCTAAAGCAGCGTCCACACTTGTGTCTTCCACATGCGGCTAAGTTCGGGGAAGGAGTCTGGGGATGGGGTGAGGGGAGAAGCAGGTTGAACAGAGAAACCCGTTGCAGCCCACCTCATCTGCACCCACCCCTTGCCCCTTGCCCCTTGCCCCTTGCCCCTTGCCGTGGGCCTCCTTCCCGGCTCCAGCTCCAGAGCTCCAGCTGAGCTGACAGGCCCAGGTGAAAACTCCAGCTGGAGAAATGGCCCAGGATAGCCGCACACATCGCCCTACTTGCCCACGAGTTGCAAATAGGCTGGGTTCGGCCCTCAAATAGGTTTCATTTGGTCCCCGGGGAACTTAAAAATTTGAAATTCGTTGCTAATATTTTAAATAACTGAAAAATTCATTTGAAAGTGAAAGCCGGGTTTCTGGCTTCTCTTGGTAAAATGGGATTTGAACATACAGGGTTTCTACGTTGCCTCCTGGCAGGGGCAGAGCGGAGCCACGCCCACCACCGGAGCCACGCCCTCCACCGTGTCCAGACGTCCCCACCCCGCCCACTCCTCTCTGAGTTTGAGACCCTGGCTGGTTCACCGCTGGATCCCAGCGCCAACACGGTGCCTGGCATACGGGAGGCGCTAGATAAATATTTGTCAAATGGATGAATGAGTGATTTCGCCTCCATCTGCTGGGCTTGGCCCTGTGCCCTACCCTTAAGGACCATGTAGCTACGCAGACTGGCCAGTGCCCGAGGCTGCTGCACCACCAGAGGACTGGAGGGCAGGAGAAGAGGGTCCCCCTAGCTTTCCCGGGGTCGGTCCCTGGGTCATTCTCTTTCTCCCCCATGTGGCCTGTGAGGTGTACGAAATCCGAGCGACTGACCTGTAAGCTCGGGGAGGACTGGGGCGCTCGGGAGAGGGGTCCGCTCTACACGGAATTCTAAAATGAAACGTAAAACAGCTTAGGAAGAGGCAGAGAGGCCCCTCGGGCGTGGCCCAGGGAGGACGAAGGCACCCACGGGACAGGCCATGCACAGGACCCAAGAGCTGGGGATGGGGAGAGCACGGTCGCCAGCAGGCCAGGGTAGGGAAGGAGACAAAGGCAGAGGGGAGACCAAAAGGGAAGGGACAAGTGGGCAGAGTTGCCACCTACACCCCGGGCACTGGGAGATGGTGGAGCTTCTGTCCCTGGTGTTTTTCTTAAAAGGTCTGAAGGCACTAAAACATCTCCCAGAATCCATCTTTTTGTTCTATTTTGGGGGCAGGCAAGCAATGACCCTAGAGCAGCTCTGCCACCTTCTAGATGAGTCATCTTTGCAGTCATTTTTTCCCTCTGAGCCCATTTCCTCACCTAGAAAATCAGGCTCATCCCACCTCCCCCGGGAGATCACTAGCAGGACTAGTCAGGGTCCTGTGCACAGAGGAGTCATAGCTAGACAGCCCAAGGTGCAAGGGCTTAGGGGACCCTCCAGAGAAATAAGACCAAAAAACAAACCAGAGCCTTGCAAAAATATGATATTTGATATTAAAAAAAAACATTGAATAGTCATCATGGGAAAGGCTCAGAACTTTGTTGGGCTTCTTGCCACGAATGGGAAGGGCTAGTGTTGTTTTTATTTTGAATTGCAAATGAGGGTGATGATCATCGTGGTTTTAAATTGCTTTTCAGCATTCAGGGTCTCAAAAGGTCTCATCTGCCTTGGAAGGAGCTCACTTGTAGCACATGGTCATTATAGGTGACTTCGTAAGGACACAGCCAACGCTGGCCCTCAGGGGGGACTCCCCACCACAAGCCTGATGCCCTTTTGGTGGAAGTGGCAACCCTGGAGGCCGGTAGGGAGGAAAGGCAAGAGACAGGCAGAGGTCATCCTGGGAGGGAGGGGTGTCATGCAGGGCCACACAGGGAGCCCCACCCCCAGCTTCTCAGGAGGGGAGGGGGTGCTGGGTGGGGAGAGGCGCTCCTTCCTCAGACTTGCCCTTCCTTCCTAACCTCTGGCAGGCAGACCACCCCCGAGCCATGCACCACCCCCTGAACACTGCCCTGAGGAGTCAGACTGCTCTGCTCGGGAACCAGGGACATGCTGGCAGCAGAGGGACACTGGGCAGGACTTACCGGGGAACTGGTAGGTGTAGCCGGGGGCGAGGCCTGTATAACTCCGGCTGGCATAGGTCGTGGCTTGGAAACCAGGGTAACCTGATAAGGCAAGGGGACCAGTGTCAGATGCTTTATCTACAGCACTGTGGGGGAGGATGTATCACGAATTCCACCCCCCCCACTTTGTATCATGAATAATAATCACATTTACCACATACATACTGTCTGCATGCCAAGCCCTATACAAAGTCCCCTGCACACTTTGCTCTCTCCTTAACCCTCATAAGAATCCCAAGTGGCACAGTTGGGAGCCTCATTTTATAGGTAGAGAAACTGAGGCTCAGTGCGGTGACACTAGCTGAGAATAATCCAAACCCTTATCAAGGTTCTTCGTGCTCTGGCTCCTGCCTCTATCGTCTCCTCATCTACACCCTGCCCCTCTCACTCTGCTGTGGCCACACGTGCCTCCATGCTGTTTTTCAAATTCACAAGCTCCTTCCCGCCCCAGGGCTTTTGCACACGATAATTCCTCTGCCTGGAACACTCTTCCTCAGGCTTTCACACGACTCTGTCCTCATTGTGCAAGGGGCAGCTCAAATGTCACCTCCTCAGAGAAGTGATCCCACAAAAGACCTCTCTCTCATCAGTTACAACGGTATTTATCATGTGACTCTCCCTGGTTTTTCCTTTCAGTATTTATCACGTCACCCTGGTTTTTTCCTTTCATAGCACTGATGACCAGTATCTGAACTTATTCCAGGGTTTCTTCAAGAGCTGATTTTCTGTCTTCTCCATCTTTTATTTCTGTCTCTCCATCACCAGCACAGTGCCTACTACTTAGTATGCATATAACAGATATTTGCAGCTTTGAAAGAAAGATCACATAGTGAGTAATAATGGTATAATTGGGATTCAAAATCAGATCTGACTGGCTCCAAGTCTCTTAACCATGATTCTCTATTGGTTAGAGATGTTCTTTTCTCTCCCCCACCCTCACTTTTTTTTGGTGGTGGGGGGCTTCAACAAGCACATGTGGGATCTTCGTTCCCCAACCAGAGATCAAACCCATACCCACTGCAGCGGAAGCATTCAGTTTTAATCACTGCACTGCCAGGGAAGTCCCCTCCCCCACTTTTTAAAAGGGGTAAAGCCAGCTAATAAACTGTTTTGAAAAGAAAATTTTCTCAGAGTTCCAAAGGACACTAAAGAAACAGAACAACTAAATTCAAAAACTGATTCTGGTGGATCTTGTTCTGGAGGACAGAAATAGCTATAAAGGACAGTACTGGATCAACTGATAAAATCAGAAAATAGTAGATTAGATTAAAACATTGTATCAATATAAATATATGAAGTTAATAATTATAATGTTTCATGAAAGCACATCCCTAATCTTGGGAAATACACACTGAAGTAACTTACCCTCAAATGATTTAGAGAAAAATCATAAGCCTATCATATATGTGTGTGTGTGTGTGTATATATATATATATATATGTATATATATACACATACACTTATAGAGGAACGAGAAAAGCAAATAGGGTATGATGTTAACAGTAAGTGAATCTGGGGACTTCTCTGGTGGTCCACTGGTTAAGACATCACCTTCCAAAGGGATTAAGAGTTCAATCCTTGGTTGTCCCCCAACCAAGTCTAATATCTCACATGCCTCTCAGGCAAAAAACCAAAACATTAAAAAAGAAGCAATATTGTAACAAACTCAATAAAGATTTTTAAATGATCCACATTAGAAAAAAAATCTTAAAAAAACCCAAAAGGTGAATCTGGTAAAGGGTATATGGATTTTTTGGTACTGCTACTTTATTTTTCCAATTCTTCTGAAAATGTAAAGTTACTTTCAAATAAAAAGTCAAAAAAACAAAAACAAAACTTCAGGAGCAGGCAACGTTCCACTTGGTGGGTATGCTCCTCACCCCGTTTATCTGTGATCCCATTCCTGACCCTCCAGCCTATGCTGTACCCTCTTCTCTGAGTCCTCAGGGCACCCCTCCCCCATCTGCAGCATAAAGACCCCCTTGTTAGTGTTCTCTTTCTGTGTATATACAGCTTGTCTCTCCAAGGAGACTGTGACCTTCTTGGGGTCCCAGCTCAGATTTTTCACCCTTGGTCAAGGGCCCAAGCACTGCTGACTCCTGTTCATCTTCCAAGGCTCATGGTGACCTTGACCCCCTCCTCCCTAGGGAGCTTCCCCAACCCTCAGATCGATTTAGGTGCCTCCTCGGGCCTCCCACAGCCTCCAGTCAGTCTGTGGTGACACGGTCTGTTTAATCTTGTCTCTCACTTGATGGGAATTATAATGAAGGCAGGTCCTATTTCTCAGAAGCTGCTCAATAAATATTAGTCGAACAAACAAGAAGAAAGAGGCTTCTCTCTACCTTCCCAAAGGCCTGTGCATCTGTAAATGCTGTTCCATCTGCCTGATCATTCTTACCCTCCCCTGCTCCCAGCCCTCCCATGATGTAGCTCCTACTCAACCCTCAGACTCAGCTTAAATATCCTAGCATCTCCAAGTCTTGGTCAGCTTCACAATGACCATGCTCCCTTGGCCCCTATACTTCTCCATCCCAAACCTAGTATGTTTTTGTTGTTAGTCACTAAGTTGTGTCCAACTCTTTTGCGACCCCATGGCTCCTCTGTCCAGGGATTTTCTAAGCAAGTATACTGGAGTGGGTTGTCATTTCCTTCTCCAGGGAATCTTCCTGACTCAAGGATGGAACCCGCGTCTCCTGCATTGGCAGGGAGATTCTTTACCACTGAGCCACCGGGGACTTATTTGTTTTTCCTGCCAGACCATAAAGCTCCAAGGAAAGTCTCTGCTGTAATTCTTGGCATAGGGCCTGGCATTTATAGTTGCTCAGTAACTACTTACTGGATGGATGAGTGGACAAACAAATTGAACGGTAGGATGGACAGAAGGAGCAATTAATAAGGAGCAACTGGACCATTCTTTCGGTCACCACCAGAGGGCAGCACCCCACAACCAAATGGCCCACCTTCGTTAGGACTGCCGGACCTGAGATTCTTGGTCCACACACCCTGGGCACTGTCTTCCCAGACAGGAAGGCAGACCACAGAGGAAAGGCAACACCCACACAGCTCCTGGTAGCCCCAGGTGCAGTTCTGGGCAGGAAGAAGCCACAGGTGCAGGCCTAGCACATACCCAGCATGCCGATGCCCAGCATGAAGGCGTCCATCCCGTAGGGCATGACTCGAGACCTCCCCCGGGCCGAGCCCGTTGGTGACATCACCTCTTTTGGCTGAGCTTTCTTACATTCCACCTGCAATGAGATCCGGCAGTCAGTCCCTCCTATAGACCCAGGGTCATGGACCCTCCTATTCCCTGGCAGGCCTCTTGTTCATTTCTTAGTTACTATTTTTGGCGTGACCGCAATGTGCTAGAGATGGGTTGAGCATGCAGTCGTTCATCAAATGCTCACACCGGCCCTGAGATGGATGGAGGTACTACTGACACTCTCGTTTTACAGACGAGGGAACTGAGGCTCAGAGAGGGGAAGTCATCTGTCCAATGACTAGACTAGGAAGCGGTGGAATAACGATTTCCGCCCAAGTCCCTCTGAGCCCACCAGCTGTGCTTTCTAACCGCCATATTCCTGTCTACACTTTCAGGGGGGTGAAAAATCTGGCCCTGGCCCACCAACTGTGAGGCCTCTCTGCTGCCTCCAGAACCTCCAAGCATTCCCTGGCTGAGTCAGGCTAGAGCCCCAGTCTCCTTCTGCATGTCATGCACAACACTCCCCACCAGGGATTGAACCCGCCCCCCTGGCAGTGGGAGCGCAGAGTCTTAACCACTGCACCGCTAGGGAAGTCCACTTGCTCACCATTTTGTTGTTGATTTCGTGGAAGTGGATTTCACACACTTTCTCCACGATGTCCTCACTCTCAAACGTGACAAAGCCGAACCCTGGAGGGCAAAGGCAAGGTCAGAACCGGGCTCCTGGTCAAAACCCAGCCCCAGGTCATACCAACAGCACCCACTCCCTTCTTACAGGCAAGTGTCTAAGAATTAATGAGAGGCTTCGCCCGCACCCTGGCAACCTCTCAATTATGTGATGAGACAGGATTTCAGTTCCCAAATCATAGATGTGAAAACCAAGGCCCAGTGAAGTGACTGGCCCAAGATCACAAAGCAAATTAGAAAGAGGCAGGGCTGTGACGCAAATCACATTCAATATGCCTTTTCTCTTCCTCAGATGCTTTCCAGAGAGGGAAATAGAAATACTTTTAAAATACACACGCAAATACTTTTAAAAACGTACATGAACATGGACAAGTATATTTTTGTATACAGATACACACACACACATACACACCCCTAGGTACCCATACATCACAGAAACACTAACTTTTGCTCACAAAGGCATAAAGGCCCCTGTGTGCATGTGAGTTACCCTGACATGCTAGGTCTACACAACTGTTCAGTATCAAATACCCTCACATGCATAGATACATACACATACACACACACACACACACACACACCAGCACATACCCCATTCCCCAAACAGGCTAAAAGGCCAAAAGCTCTGAAGGCACTGGAGAAACAACCCTGCCTCCTCCTGGGTGTGCCCCAGGGGCTGGAATGGTATTTCTCAGAAGGCAAGGCCCTTGGGAAAAAAACAAGCAGGCAGTGCACACCCGGTGGCCCAGATGCTCACAGATCCAGGGGCAAGGGGGCTGGGCTCAGCCCAGGGGTGGGGCAAGGGGGCCAGTGGCAAGAGCAGACTGTAGAGTCAGCCTGACCCTGGGGTGGCCGGGCCCCAGCTCTGGTTACCAGGGACAAGGTAAGCCCAGCAGACACTGGCTGGGGCGGGGGCGGAGGGCTCAGTTGCAGGGGGAGGAGAGGTCCACTCCTCCGTTCCTCTCCTCTCCGGTGTCTGCAATTCGGCAAGTTTCTAGCACAGGAAACAGTGGGACAAAAGCCTTCTGTAAGGCCAGGCCCGGGAGAGGATGCAGATCCTCGGGGATAGGATGTCAGGAGGCGAGATGAAAGGGCAGCTGTGACCTGCAGCCCCCTGGCTGACCACAGGCCCCCCAGCCCAGCCTAGGAAGGGGGAGGGGCCACACTCACCTCGGTGCCGGTTGGTGGTTTTGTCAAACATCAGCATGGCATCATCCACCTAAAACAGAGCTCCCGTGGAGGACCCACCAGACCCGGGGGTCTCCACCGCAACCCAGGAGCGAGGGCTCCGACACCCACTCCCCTCCTGCCCAGTCCAGGCTTTCTCTTCAACCTGCTTCCTGGGTGGGGGGACAGCATTCCATCTGCAACCCCAACTGGCTGCCATAGCACCCCCCTTCAACCACCAGATTCTCCTGCAAATATTAAGCACCCACTATATGCCTGGCACTTTGCCCCATCTTCTCCTTGCATGGTAAGAGCCTCATTCTGTCGATGAGGAAATGGGCTCAGAGAGGTAAAGTCACCAGTCCAGGGTCACACAGCACATCCCAGATCAAGCCTGGGAGGAGTAGGAGGCAGACAGTGGGTGCTAGAGGAGAAAATAGAGGAGTAAGATAGGAGATGGGGAAGTGAAAGCCTCTTTCCTACTTGCAAAAGGCCAGGAGGCCAGCAGCCACTCCAGTCAGACCCAACTCCCCTCTCCTTGTACAGATCTTTTCCTCTAATTGAGGTTTCCTTTTGCTAGAGGCTGTAATTAAAGCAAGTAGAGTTCAGTGCTCGGGCTGCTGGCCTCCCACTGACTGGGGGAGGGGAGAAGGGTGGAGGAAAGGGGCGGTTCTGCATTATCCCCCATCCCTTGGACCCCAAGTCTGCTCTTCTTGCTGCTCCCTCAAGGCATCCTCTTGATGCATGGACAGCCACCGGCCGCCTCTTCCCTTCCGCAGCCCCAGGTTCCCTCTGCCTACATCTGCTGCTTCCTCTTTGCCCTCTTAATTCTTCAGCCAATGTCAGCTGTCTCACGGGGTTAAGCTAAGGTCGGATTCATCCTGGGTGGAAATCAAGGGCTGCCTCTGACACTGCCTCTCCTCATTCCACCTCCCACTCCAGCTGCTGACCCTCCCCCAAATAGTCAGACACCCAAGGGATCAAGGAAAACTTCCTGAGGCCTTGGGGCACAGCCTTTTCCCTACTCGCCTTTGCTCTCTTTCCAGGCTGTCATCCGCCTTGTTAAAGTGGAAAGGGCGGCCCCTGAGCTGGGTGGTCCTCCAGCTCTTAGGCACCAAGCAGCAATTGGGCCCCTGACTTTCCCCAAGGAGAGCCAAGATCCCCCCACATCAGTAAGTCAGGAGGCAGCTGGGTCCCTGGAGAATCTCAGGAGAAAATGACATCTCTCTGCTCAAAGAGGCACCTGACCTAGGGCCGCACAGCTTGGTGTTACCCTTGCTCCCATCCTTACGGACCCATTCTGAGTCCCAAATCAGCTCAGCCGTCCAAACGGGATGGACACTTCATGTTTGGCACAGAGAAAAGAGAAACCTGGAAAGGGGGAGCTTATGATAAAAGCATAGGCTTTGAGTAGGACTGGCTGGAGCTGGAAAGTAACCTTGGCCAGCAGCTTTAGGTCTCTATGATTCAAGTTCGTTATCTGTCAAGTGGGGTGTTAGCTGTGTCTTTTAGGGAGGCGTTAAAGGAGATCTGCATGCAACACTCCTAACTCACAGCACCCGGGATAGAGTAAGCGCTTAATAAATAGCAGCTGTTATTATTATTATTACCTTTATTAGAGAGGGGCTTGCCCACAGTCACATGGGGCAGACAGGCAAAGCTAGAGAGTAAACGACTGGACACCACTGGCTTTGAAGGCTCCATGAAGGCAGCACCAGGTCAGTCACGACCACCCTATCCATCACGGGACTTGTGCTCCCTGATTACTTTTTGAACAAATGAATAGATGAACCCAGCCACACCCTCCTTCCCTATCCCGCGGCTGAGTTCCTGATTCAGCCCAAATCCACCGCCCTTCCTCCAACCAACCCCTCTCGCTCCACTAGCCCTGGCCAACCCCCACCCTTCAACCTGGGCCTTGGCTGGACAGACCCGCGGGCAAGGGGGGTTGAGGCCAGGACATAGAGCAAGGAAAAGTGGTTGGGGGTCCAGGGACCCCCCACTGGCGTCCCCTCCTGGGGCCAGCAGAGGGGAGGGAGGCTCCCAGCCCAGTGTCCTTAATAGGCTTTGGTCTCCATGGGAACCCGAGGGCAGGGGGGCTCGGGCGGGGGGAGGGGAGGCGGCCGAGGCCTGCTGACCAGTGGGAGCCGCCAAGTTCGGCGGCCGCTAAGCCTGAGTGGCAGCCATGGCGGCTGACCATTGTTCCCCCCTCGGCGGCGGCCCCTCGATCCGGGCGGGGGGCCCCCCGCCGCGGGGCCCTTGGCATTCCCGGCTGTCCCCCTCGCTCCCTGGCAGCCTATTCTCCGGCTCCCCCTGGCCTCCCCGGGCCGGTTTCACATGCCAACGCCGATTTAGGCCCGAACAAAAGACGCGGCCGCTGACGGCTTCTCCTGGGGCCCGGTTGCCATGGCAACGCCGGCCCCGGGGGCAGGCGGCCTCCAATCACAGCTGCTGGATCAGATTAGTGCGAGCTCTAATGCTCGGCGCTCAGACACAAAGACACCCCACCGGAGCCCGAGCGGGGCCTGCTGCTTCCCAGGAGCGCCCTTCCCTCTGGGGCCCAGGCCGCCCGACCTGCCCTGGATCCGGTACCCGGGTCCCTGAGGAGGCGCCTTGAGCCTAGGCCTCTGGCCCCGGCATCGCCAGCATACGCTGGCCAGGGGACCTCCCACCGGCTGGCTTTCTACCCTAGAGGCAGGGGGCTGGAAACCCACCCAGTCATCAGCTCCTGTCCCATTCCCAAGCCACGGTTCTCCTGTGCGCTGCACCTAATATAGGGAACCGAAAGGGCCTTGATGAGAAGGTGAGACCCAGCCGGCAGCCTGTTTCACGTCTGAAAAGCCCAGGGACCCCAGGACTCAGCACAGAAATCTCTACTTCACCCTGAGGCTTAAGTAAAACTTGATCCCCTCCTAGCTATCTCTCCATGGCACCTTGATGTTCACCCGCTCCTCTTTCTGGGGAGGGAGGGACACGCTATTGTCTGATGTCACTACATTGCTTCTGCATGGACTAAATGGCCCAGAAATTTAAGTTCCAGGCACCGCAGAGCTGAGAACCAGTTCTCTGGGACTGATCAGGAATTTGGGGTCGTCTCTGCAGCCCCTCCCCCTAAAAGCTAAGAGATCTGCACCGCCCCCCCTCACCCCAGCTCCCACCTGCACAAGCAGGGTTCTGAGTACAACTGGGAGTCATATTTATTGCGTCGTTATCATCCTTAGCAGGAAGGAGTGGGGGAAGGTACAACCACCCTGTGGACTGGACAGGTGCAGACTCCCAGGAGGCCAAGGGGGTGACTGGATTGAACTGGCTTTGGGAGCACAGCCTCCCTCAGGAGAAGGAAGATAAGCAGGAGAAGGGCGACAACAGGGATAGCTACTGTGTGGCTTCCCTCCCTGGGGACGCGTCCACAGAGTCTGAAGCCCACAGATAGGCCAGGAGCCTGAACGCTGGGTTTGGCCCAAAAGGACCCAGCCCCCTTTGCGACTCTTGCAGGAATTGGAATGACCTGGCTGGACTCCGCGCTTGCTACCGACCAAAATTCCACAGGGCTTTTCATACACCATGCCCGGCCCCCCTCCCCCACTCCGACCCCTAGCCAGCACTCCCTAGTTCAGACCCACCTTTCCGAACTGCTCAAAATACTGCTTCACGTCCTCCACCGTGGTGTTTACTGATAGACCCCCAACAAAGATCTTCTTCGTTCGAGTCACCATCTGTTCGGGGAGGGAATGAGAAAGTGGGCATCTGAGTCCTGTGGCCTACCGCCACCAGCGGGGGCTCCAGCCCTCCTGCTGGGGTGCCAGCTGACAAGCTCTCTGTGGCCCCAGCTACTCAGAAGACTCCCCCCACCACCACCCCAAACTCCCCCCTTGGACTCCCACCTCTCGGCCTGTCACAGGCAGCTGTACACCCCATACCCTGGCTCGCTCCCTGGGGTCTATGTCAGGAAGCCGGTGGCTGGCTCAGTGACCCAGACCTACAGCCGTACCTCGAAGACCCCACCAGCCACTCCTAGAAGAGGCCAAGGCCCATCCCAGGGTCCCCCTGAACTTAACACCGACATTTTCCTCATCAACCTCTTCCCAACCCAACCTCTGGCAGCCCCGTGGCCCCAGCCCTGTTTGAGGAAGAACACATGGTCCTAATTACCCCAGGAGCGCATGGCTAATCCACGGCAATTCCCAGCCCCATCCTAGCACTAAAGCACCTTCTGTCACCAAACTGCTTAATGGAATTAACCCAATTCCGACCATGTGCTCCCTGGTGCGGCTTCCTTCCAATACCTGGTCCGTAATTGCTTTCAGGCCCTCTGCTGGACCCTGGCAGGGATGCCCTTTTCCTGTCTCCCTAGACCTGCCCCTCTCCTTTCACTGTGGCCGGAGCTAGGCGCCATGACTCAGAATCATAAAGCTACTAGCTCCCACCAACCCCTTGCAAAGGGGGAAACTGAGATCTCCTGGAGAGGGACCCAGTCCCAGAACACATGATATATCAGCCGACTCAGGGGTCCTGCTCCCAGGACTAGTCAGGCCACCGCCTGTCTCCTGTTTTCAACTGCTTAAAAATTAAGATGTAGCTAGTTGCCCTGGGAACTGGAATACCACTGTTAGGCCCCTGTGCTGCACCAAAAGTTTTGAGTTCTGTATGGCTCCACTGCTCAGAGAGCTGTTTTGCAGGCACCTAGAAAAATGTGCCACAGCACCAGGGACAAAGAACACTTAGGAAGGCAGCCACAGTCCCCCAAGTTGCAAGATAACAGGTAACAGATGCTAGGATCCCTTCCCTCTCTGCAAGCCCAACGTACCTCATCCCAGAGGTGAGGGGAGCTGGGGGGGCGGGGCACTGGGGGTCAGAGGTAGCTCCCTGACCTGTCTCTAGTTCAGCTTCAGCAGGTAAGTCTGGGCTGTATTTGAGTGCCTCTCACCCCAGAGGTGCAAGCACAGAAGTTGTGATCTCCAAAGTCACAGAATTAGAGTCCAAAGTTTGCATGTGTGCATGCTGGCACTTCAGCCGTGTCCAACTCTGTGTGACCCTATGGACCATGGCCCGCCAGGCTCCTCTATCCATGGGGATTCTCCAGGCAAGAATATTGGAGTGGGTTGCCATGCTCCCCTCTAGGGGATCTTCCCAACCAAGTGATTGAACCCACAACTCTGTGTCCCACGAATTGCATTCGGATTCTTTACCCTCTGAGCCACTAAGGAAGCCCAGAATCCAAAGTGTACTGACTTCAAATACAGGCCAATGCATCCCCTGAGGGGTTCCTCTTTCTCTCAACACACGCAGCCCCCTCTCCCTAGTCCACCCCAGGGCACAGATGGAAAAATGCATCATGTCTGCAATCCAGAAAGCAAGGACATCAAGAATCCTCCCTCCTCCCACCCCATGCCATGCCATTAGCACTCCACCCAGAAGCCTCTTCCATAGAAAAGAATGATGGGAAAATCTCTACTGGTGGTACAGAGCTGCTCCCAGACACAGACATACCTACCTTAGGCTGTGCTCGCCGAGGAAAGGCCACCTTGGGATCAATCTGAAAGAAAAGACAGAGGTAGAGGAGCCTTAGTTATTAAACACAGCCTGAAGATCTGAGGACCACTCTCATCCCAGGACACAGAGGTGACACAGAAGTGACAGAAACCACCACGGCCTCTGGCAGTAAGATGTAATGGTTAGAGCTGGGCTGTTGGGTTCAAATCTCACTTAACGCTGCTTCCCAGCTGTGAGATCGTGCACAAATGACTTAACCTCTCTGAGCTTTAGGCTTGAGCTCACCCGCAAAATGGGCCAATACTGACATCCACCTCAAAGGGTCCTCTCTGCAGATTATTTGAGATAATGCTTACAAAGCACTTGTTGTCTAGCCCTCAGCAAGAGCCAGAAAAAAAGTAAGCGAAGACTTATTCCTTCCGGCACCAGGTATATTGAAGCCCTTTCTGCCTGAGAGATACCTGTCCAGGTGAGGCAGGCAATCCAGATTGCGGGAACCTTGGGAGTGGAAACAATCTTTGCCTGCAAAAGGCTTTGAGATAAGAGTTCATAAACCACAAGGGTAGACTCCATTCCGTTTTCCCAATACCACCGCCATCTAACAGTCCTTCCTGATGGTGCAAGCAAACAGTTCCCTGATAGTACAGGTCGGCTTGGGGTGAAACAGAGCATAGCCTTTGGTGACATGCAAGAGCACGGGATTTGGACTCAGAAACTTTGGGCCCCTGGCCAAGTCTGTGATCTTAGTAACTTGCCTGACCCCTCTGAGCCTCAGTTCCCTCATCTGCAAAGTGGGGACAATAGCACCCACTTTTCCCAGAGGCAGCTGCATGGAATCAATGAGATAACGCAGGTGAAAGCTCCTTTGTGAACTGCCCTTCTTTGCACAAACAAAGGTGCTATTACCAGCAGGCCACCTTTGCCCTTGGCCGTGAACAACCAAAGGGGAAAAAGCAAGATGCACCTGGGTACTCCCAGGTACTATACTCGTACTAACAAACATCAAAAGGTAGAGCTCGAGATACTATGATCAACACAGGACCCCTGAGGCCCAGTCATTTCAGAGTATCTTGCCACTCACGTGGGTGGACACCACTCAGAAGTTCACCAGCCAATCGCAGGCAACATCTGTCTTTCCCCACAGTTCCTTCCGTTCAAAACTCAGCCTAGTTCTAGGCAACAGACTCTGTCTCCTCACTGCCTGAATGGCACGAACCAGGGAACAGCCCTCCTGTTTCCCTCACTGGAATCTACCCACAGAGAAGGAACCTCCAAGCTTCACCCTGGGCAATGCTTCCTCTCTCCCCAAATCCCATGGGGCTCCAGGGATAATTATAGCTGCCCACCGATTTTGTATCTCAATGGACATGTTCATCCTTCTATTTATCCTGGAGGCCACCAGAACACACCTCTGACAGTTCCCCTGTGCAGACACTGAAGGGGAGATGGTACCTAAGCCATGGCCCACAGACCCACACACAACCAGTCGCTGACACACCCTACCTCCACTCTGACTCACAGCTGGCAACATAAAACCCAACAAGTAAATAAAAGGTGAAAGTCAGAACCCAAAATAGACTCCCCACAATAAGCCTCCCTTCCACCCCCACCCCTTTCCCAGGCTGGAGACCGCCAAACACAAAGCCCTTGCCCTTTTCAAAGTCCTGCATCTCAGAAGGATGCCTATCTCTTGCTCCTTCTTCCCCTCTCTCTTCCTCTTGTCCATCATCCATGCCCCCGCCCCCCAGCTCCAACCCCAGTCCCAACATTTCGGCTTCCTGAGTGCCGCAGAAGCCATCAGTGCATTCTGAGGACAGGGGATGGTAGGAGAACAGGCAGCTTGATGGCAGATAATCACCAAAAACAATAGGCCACTGTCTCTCCATTCCCAGCTTGGGTCACTCGGTCTGCGCCAAGAAGATCCTTTCAGGGCCGGCAAAGTTGAGGCCTGGCCTCATTGGCTCATTACCTCAGGCAAGAGTGGGAGCCACTGGGCAGAGATAACAGGAGCTGGGGACAGGCGGTAGTTTAACAAATTCTTGGGCACAACCAGCTATTGTTGCAGGTAAGCAGGAGCCGGTGACTGACCCAAGCAGGGAGGCCCAGCGCTGGAGGAGAGTGGAGGAGTGTGGAGAGAGGTCGCACTGTCCCTGGCAGACAGTCACCCCATCACAGAGGAGCCCGTCCTCGGATCTCTCCTCTCCTCTCTCCCCTCGAGCCAGGGCCTGGGCCAGCGCCCCCTGCAGGGCCCAAGACACTGGAGAGCTGCGGGACAGCAGCAAAATATTTCCAGAGTCTGAATGCCCAGCCAGCGGCTTCTCCCCAGACCCAGCCGGCAAGAGTTGTTTCCAGGCAAGCTAGGGCCCTCCTCATAAATTCCTCCACGGGCAAAGCAGGTTCACATCGTCCACACAAAGCCAGGAGCTCATTGACCAAAAGTCAGGGGAGGGAGGGAGAGAAGGAGGGGGGATTCAATGATGCTTTGCCATTGGTCTGCAATGGGGTAGTGGTGAGGGGGGGAGCCAAGTACTAGTTGGAGTTCAGAGAAGCCACGGGTGGGTCACTGCAGCCCTGACTCACCCCATTTGGGCTAGGGGAGGGACCTAGCCCCACCCCAAGCTCCTCTCTGAGGCATCAAGATTAGTCTGTGCAGGGAGGGGGAGGCAGCCTCACCGTCCCTCCCCGGTCCTGGAGGGACTGGGGTGGGGTGGGGATGTAACATCGCTTAGCAGGTTTGGGATTTTGCAGCTCCGTCTCCCCTCAACTCGACTGACAAAGTTTCAGAGCGTAGCAGCCCTTCTACTCGGCAAACTCCCTCCTTTCTCCTGGGATCCCGTCCAACTGCCCCCCCGCCCCGCAACCCCGGACAGAGTCCTGCCCCTCTCCTCCAGCGACCTCCCTCTCCCAAAAGACCCCCGAAACCCCGAGGGCCACTCACTGTTTTGGAGTCGAGCTCGTGCCGCGACTGCGCCAGGACTTTATCCACCCCCGCCTGGTCCATGAAAGTGACGAAGCCGAAACCCCTGTGCGCCGTAGTGAGGGAGAGGCAGATGGTTACAAGGCAGAGAGTGGCGGCGGAGCAGGGCGAGCCGGAAGCCGGAGGAGGGGGTGAGGGGCTCACCTGGATCTCTTGGTCAGGGGGTCCCGCATCACCAGACACTCCTTCACCTCCCCGAACTGGCCGAAGTATTCGCGCAGCCCTTCTGTAACCACACACCCGCCTTCGGACCGGCCCGCGCCCCTGCGCCCTTCCCCCCTTCCCCCGTCCTTTGCCCCCAGTGACCCCGGCGCGGTCCGGCCGCCCCCGCGCCCGGCAGCCTGCAAGCTCTCCGACGCTTCCCCCCTACCCCTGGTCTTCACCCGGCTCCCCTGGAGCCTCCTGGCGCCCATGGGGGCCCCAGGAAACCGAGGGCCGAGCAGGGCTGGAGGGGGGACGGCTCCGGCCGGGTTCCCGCCGCTCCGGGAGCCGCCTCACAAAAGTTTGAGCCGCAGGTGCGAGCGGAGTTGGCGCTGCCGCCGGCGGGTCCCCGGGGCCCAGCCCACCCCCCACCCCCCACGCCCCCCCAACCCCCCAT
>SJYA01002485.1:4441759-4457781 GCA_006410615.1 Neotragus moschatus | reverse complement strand
GCCGTGCGCGCTTGTCGATCGCCCTGCGCTCTCGGGGTCCCCGGGCGGGGCGCGAAACGGCGCAGGGGCGCCCGGGGTCAGCGGGGCGCTGGGCCGGGCTGGGGTGTCCGGTTCCGGGGCGCCAGGGGGTCCCTGGTGCCCCGCCGGGCCGGCGGGCGCTCCCGGGCTCGCTCACCCTGCGTAGTCTGCCAACTGAGTCCCCCGATGAACATCTTGCTGCGGAGGAGGAGAGACACAAAGGGCCCGCGTGAGCGCCGGGCGCCCGGGCGCAGGGGGCGCGGGCCCGGGCCCCGGGGAGGCCCGGCCCGACCCGGATCGGCCATGTTGGCGGGGCCGCGGCGGGCGCGGGCCAGCGAGGCCGGGCCGGGCCGGGCCGGGACGTACCAGGGGTCGTGCGGCGAGTCCGGGGAGGCGAGGCCGGGCTGGGGCGCGTCAGTCTCCATCGGGAGCCGCGGGCGGCGCGGGCAGCGGAGCGGCGGCGGCGGCGGCGGCGGCAGCGCTCGGCGCGGGGCAGATGAGGAGCGCGGCGAAGGGGGCCGGACGGACAGGCCATGCTGCCCCCTCCCCCGACCCCGCTCGGGCGGGCGGGCGGGGACGGCCGAGGGGAGGGCCCGCCGGGGGCCGACCTGCCGGCTCCTCCCCCCGCCGCCCTGCGAGCATAAAGCCCAGCGCTCGCCAGCCCGCCCGCCCGGGCGCTCGCGGAGGCGGCGGCGCCCGGACCCCGCTCCCGCCGGGCTCCCGGGTCCCCGAGGGCGAGAGAGACCCCCTCGAAATCTGAGGTGGGCCGGGACCTGGGCGCGGCCGCACCCCCCACCCACCCCGGCACGGGGGCCGGGCCGCGGGAACGCCCTCCCGGAATGAAGCGCTTCCCGGTGCCTTCAAGGTAGCTCGGTTCCGGATCGGGGACCCCCCCATCCCTAGTCCTCCCTCTCAGTTCCCCAGTATCTAGAATCTAAGAAATCCCAATCTCCCTGGGTCGGGTGGGAGATAGCCCCCCAGTGCCCTCACGTTCCAACTGGTGAGGATCCCTCCATTCCCCCAGTCGGAGCGAGAATCGCCCTCCGAGCCCCCAGTTTCCGCTAAACCTAATTTAGAGTTACCCCTTCGGCTGCCCTCGGTCCACTCCCAGTGTCCCATACCGCCTCCCCTCCCCCAAGTCCAGTTCGGGGAACCCTCTCTGTGCATCGCGTCCCGAGCGGGGAGCCTCCATCAGCACCCCAGTAGAAACCGTGTTAGTTTCCCTCGACCCTTTCTGAGACTCCCTCTCGGGTCCCCCCACCCCCAACCCCTTCCATCACAGCCGTGGACTCTATAGTCATTTTGAGGAAACCCTCCTGCTCTGAACTCGCGTTCTCGGTTTGCCGGTTATCCACTGCCTCCACCTCCCCAATGTGAGGAATCGCCACCGTTTGCCTCACTCCCCGGCTAACTCTGGTGAGCCCCGCTCGAACTTCCGTCTAGATTCGGGAAAGCAGGTCCGAGAGGCTCACCGCCCAGTCCCTATGGAGGCTGGGGGAAAGGTCAGCGCCTCCAGAGGGCCCCCCACACCCTGCTTCCAGTTTAGGAGCCCGTTGGCTCAGCTGTGCACCTTCCTCTTTGAATGACTGCCCCCCTCCTTTTTTTTGCAGAGTTCTAAACCCCACCCCATCAGATTGGAAGAACCTAAGATGCCTGCCCAATGTGTTTGAAGATAACTTCTCTCCGTCTGTCTCAACTTAAAGGGCTCCCCATGGAGCCAAACGGCTTCTCCCCACATCCCCATCTTCTGGGTCTCTGAGACCCTCTAGTGCCTTTGCCCTAGGCTCTTGGGAGCCATCTCGCCCACCCCTTAAACGCCCTCCCTCTAGCCCCGCTAGTCCACCCTGGATCGCGGGCAGATTTAGGCCACTCTCCCTACCCCATCTCTCCAAATCCACAGGCTCTCCTCAATTCCCTGGCAGAAACCAGTCAAGAAAGGGTCAAAGCAGGAGTCTAAGCAGCCACTCCTCCCCAAATCCCCAACCCTGCTGGGGTGGGAGGTGGCGGTCTTAGCGCCACACAAACCCCCCCCACACCAAACTCACCTCCACTCCTTCCCTCACCACCCCCCTTCAGTCCACTCTCCCTAACCCGGTGACAGTCCTCGCTGACAAGCCCTTTGCTCACCTTGACCTCCACCCTCAAGTCAACCACCTTTTATTAATGTGTGCAGGAGCTCTGGGCAACGTAAACCTGACCTCTGGAAGGATGCCCATCCCCCTCCTCTCAGTATACTTTCCCCGCCCCCCACCCCAACCACTTTTGGTAGAAGAACGTGAGAGACTCAAGTTAATGGTTTCCTTGGGGACTTTCTGGGAACACTCAGCAGGTATATCCTGCCACCCTGTGTGCATAACACTAGAAACAAACTTGCTTTTTCCTGTTTTTATCATCTGACTGGTTCCACAGTTTCTCAGACACCCCCAGACTGGGGGTGGGGGTGCCCCAACACATGGTATTTCTCACCATCTTAATACAAACTGGAATATCAGGTGTGTATTGGAAGAGATATGGATAGGGATCAGCAGGGTGCATCTCTGCTGTTAGGGAACTGACCATTCCTATGTCTAAATTTCAGATTTCCCGTGTGTAAAATGGCCAATGGGGAGATAGAAGGAGGGAGCCCCAAGCACCCATAAGCATTGATTTTGGTGCTAGTGCTGTTGGGTACTAGCTGTTGGAGGGTGGGAGATGGGTAAGGATCATTTGTGCAGAGCCGGCCAAGCCGGGTGAGAGAAGATCCATTTATTATCCTCCTTGTGCAGGACCTCAGAGGAGGAAGCATCTACTTGTTGTCACTACCTGTCACGTGGGAGGTGAATTTACAGAAGTCCCCTCCCACTGCAGGTTCATCTGTCTCATTGCTTCCTTCTACTTTCACTGTAGGGGCAAGGAGTCCTTCTAGGGGCAGCCTTCATAGGACAATGCAGCTGTAAATGGATGGTCCTCATAGTAAAATGAAGATTTCAGCTGCATTAAGGAAAAAATGATCTTTAGAGCAACTGGCCCAGACCCCAGAATTAGGAGATTAGAGGATTCGGTTCCAGTTCTTTCTCTCTAGTATGACACACCCTGAAAAACCACTCAGAAAATTAAAGCATAAATTGGTTTATACTTTAAAAAAAAAATCCTCTTGAGAAATACAGTGGGCCAATGACATTCCACCCAAGTACCAAGATGCAACTTGGCACATTTATTCATTCCGCAAATACTTATTGAACACCTGCTACCTACCAGACACTGTCTTAGGTGCTATATTCCTAGAAGCTTACCTTGGCGAAACTTGCTTACTAGAGACAGGAATCAGACAATAAATAAACAGATAAATAAAATTGGTGATTTGTCAGTTACTTAATGGTAAGTGCCAGGGAGAAGGAAGGTGGGTGATGAGGGTAGGGAGCATGGGGGAGAGGATGATAAGCAATTTTACATCAGGAACATCCTCACCGGGTGGGTGATGTTTTAGTCAAGACTTGAAGGAAATGAGGTCCATTAATCTGTTATCCAGAACTCCCATTTAAGCAGAATGCCTGCATTTCCAAAGTGCAATGATAATTGATATTCATAATTTGATTTTCACTGCTCCAAAGCAGTGGTTCCCAAACTTTAACATGCATTTAAAAAAAAAAAATCACCCAGTGATTTTCAGCAGACACAGGGTGGACAGGGGCTCTGAAAATGGCATTTTTAGACAAGTATCCAGATGCTGATAGCTGAGGTTTTCCTTGGACCACTCTTGAAGAAACACTGCTTTAAAATATACTAAAGAGTCTTCTAGAATGACAACAACAACAAAATTAAAGATTAAATTACCGCCTGTGTGGTTTTAGTGTTGAGAGAATTTCACTGTGTTATTCTTTGAAAATGCAAAACCCTGGATTACCCAGAACATCCCATTTCTTGTCCATGCAGGAGGAGAAGGGAAATTTTATCACAAGCTGATTAGGAACCAAACATTTATAATCAGTCTGTCTTACATCCTTCCCCCATGCCCACAATTGTACCCTAATTTCTCTCTATACTTTTTACTTTCCCCAAATTTCTGGACAGCAAGCAATCAGCCGTGGGTAATGAGAGCACTTGATCAAGAGTCCTGGGGTCCACAGCTTGGTCCTGGAACCACCACTATTTCTGATTGTGTGGGTCTAGGGATTTGCCACTCAGCCCACTGGACTTGGAAAGATCGAGGGCAGGAGGGGGAGGGGATGACAGAGGATGAGATGGTTGGATGGCATCACCAACTCAATGGACATGGGTTTGGGTGGACTCTGGGAGTTGGTGATGGACAGGGAGGTCTGGCATGCTGCGGTTCATGGGGTCGCAAAGAGTCGGACACAACTGAGCGACTGAACTGAACTGAACTGAACTGCTGGACTTGCATTTAATCCCAGAATTGCTACAAGACTTAAGTGAGATCATGTATACGAAAACACCTTAAATACTCTGAAGCATTTCGGAGGAAGCTCTGTGACTGTGTATCCCCAGGTCCAGTTAACTTCATCCAGTTCAAATTCAGTTCCCTTCAGGACTGTGTGGAGCTGGCATAAGGGTGTACATAGAGTTCAACAGAGCAAACCTGAGAGTTCAGAAATAACACCTCACATTTATGATCAACTGATTTGCTGATAAGGGCATGAACACAATTCAATGGGAAAAGAACAATCTCTTCAACTGAATGTCCACATGCCAAAGAATTAAGTGCCATCTCTTCATCACACCATATATAAAAATCAACTCGAAACAGTTCAAAGACCTAAAACTATAAAAAGAAAGACCAGTTGGACATCATTAACATTGAAACCTTTGTACTTCAAAAGACACCATCAAGAAAGTGAATAGAACAATGGGACTTCCCTGGCAGTCCAACGGTTAAGACTTCAAGCTTCCAATGCAGGGGTCTGATCCCTGATCCGAGAACTAAGATCCCACATGTTGCAGGGCAAAACCAAAAAATGAGAAAGAAAGTGAAAAAACCAACTCAAAGAAGAGGAGAAAAATTTTCCAAGTCAGGTATTTGCTAAGGGACTTGTATTATATAGAATACATAAAGAAGCCGTGCAGCTCAGTAATAAAAGGATAGTCTGCCAAGCTCCTCTGTCCATGGGACTTCCCAGGCAAGAATACTGGAGTGGGTTGCTGTTTCCTCCTCCAGGGGATCTTCCAAACCTAGGGATCGAACTCACATAACCTTCATTACAGGCAGATTCTTTACCAATGAGCCACCAGAGAAGCCACAATAAAAAGATACCTCAATTAAAAATGAGCAAAGGATCTGAATAGACATTTCTTCCGAGAAGATATGTAAGTGGCCAATAAGCACATGAAGAGATGCCCCAATGTCATTAGCCATCAGGAAAGTACAAATCAAAGCCACAATGAGATACCACTTCACACCCACCAAGATGGCTATAATCAGAAAGTCAGATAATACCAACTGTTGGTAAGGATGTGGAGAAACTGGATCCTTTGTGCATTGCTGGTGGGAATGTAAAATGGTACAGCACTGTGGAAAACAGTCTAGAAAAGCAGGTCCTCAAAAGGTTAAACTTGAGTTACCATATAATCCAGAAATTCCACTCCTAGGTATACACCCCCAGAGAGAAAGGGAAACATAATCCGCATAAAAACTTATACATGTCAGTTCATAGCAGCATTATTCATAATAGCCAAAAAGTGGAAACAACTGAAATCTATCACATCTATACAATGGAATATTATTTGGCCATACAAAGGATTCAATAGAGACCTGCTAAAAGTGGATGAACCTTGAAGATGTGATGCTAAGTGAAAGGAGCTGGAAACAAAAGGCCACATAACTGTGGGATTCCATTTACCTGAGATGTCCACAGAATCAGGAAATCCACAGAAACAGGAAGTGGTTATCTAGGGTTTCAGTGGTGGGAAAACGGAGATTTAGGGAAAGCAAAGTGACTGCTAGTGGATGTAGGTCTCTATTTGGAGTGATGACATATTCTAAAATTGATTATGGTGATAGTTGCACAATTTTGTGAACACACTAAAAACTATCGAATTATAAACTTTCAATGGGTAAATTGTACTGTATGTGAATTGTGTATGTATATGCTCAGCCGTGTCCGACTCTTTGTGACCCCATGGACTGTAGCCCAATGAGGCTGCTCTGTCCATGGGATTTCCCAGGCAAGAATACTGGAGTGGGTTGCCATTTCCTCTTGCAGGGTATCTTCCTGACCTAGGGATTGAACCCATGTCTCCTACACCTCCTGTGCTGCAGGCAGATTCTTTACCCGCTGAGCCACTGAGTATGTGAATTATATCTCAATAAAGCTGTTAGAAAAAAAAAAATCACTTACCTGTTATAAACCTTTCTCTTAGATCTGTGTCTATCCATCAAAATGAAATTTACTCTTTCTTCCTGTAGCACCTTTTTCTTTTAATCATTATTGTTACTATTACTATCGTTTAGAAATTATTAAGTACTTTCCACATACCAGCACTGTGCTAAGCACTTTTCAGGGATCTTCCCATTTCATTCTTTCAGCAATTCTTCAAGATAGGAACGCTTGCATTTTATTTTACTGACCAGGAAAAAGTCTTAGAGAAGTTTAGTAATTTGTCCAAAGTCACATAGTAAATGGCAAAAGTAATAGCTAAGATTTATTGAGCTGCCCTGGTGGCTCAGATAGGTATAGAATCTGCCTGCAGTGTGGGAGACTCGGGTTTGACTTCTGGGTTGGGAAGATCTCCTGGAGAAGGGAATGGCAACCCACTACAGTATTCTTGCCTGGGAAAATCCATGGACAGAGGAGCCTGGTGGGCTACAGTCCACGGGGGTCCCGAAGATGTATTGAGCAATTAGTATGTTCAAGGCTGAATGACTGAGCATACACACAAACAGACACTTTGCTTCACAAAACTCATTCAGTCCCCACAACAGTTTTGTTAGGCAGGCTCCTATTTCACCCATCCGGAAACAGAAGCATCGAGAGGCAAACCTGCTAATAAAGATCAGAATGGTAGCAAATTTGATGCCAGAATCTCCACCATGAACTACTATGTTATAAATCTGCCTATTTCCTGCGTAACAAAGTGTTTATTATTACAGAAGTTCTGGACTCTTAGGCTGGTAGGAGAGCTACTTAAGGGCAGGGTATCTGGGCTAAGCTGCCTCGCAATCTTGTGCACCATCATCTCTATCCTCAGGACCACAGCTTAGACTAGGTGTTCAGTAAATCCCTGCCTCGATCTCGTCACTGTGCTAGCGCTGGAGGGTGCGACAGTGAATGAGACAGGCAGCTCTCCTTGCCCTTGCAGAGCTTACAATACAAGAGATAAAACTATTACTATAAAACTGCAACTTTTTAAGCAAGTCGTTTAAATCACTGCAATCAATGATCCAATAAGTAGGTTCTGTTAACATCCCTGTTTTACAGTTGAAGAAACTGAAACTCAGATACCAGAAATGACAAGCCCAGTGTCACACGACTAGCAAGGGTGTGCGGCCGGTCTAAACCCAACTCAACCCAACTCAAACATTAGGCTACATTCTGTCTCCATTTTTTTTCTCTCTGACTTTTCCCCCTTGCCCTGGCAGAGAGAGAATTTAAATAAACTATTCTGCTTGCCCAGCTGAGAACACCCACAGTCTGTCCAGACCTGCTGACTCTCCCACTTTCTCACTGTCGCTTCCAATGACAGCCAGAGTCAGTTTGATGTGTTGGTGAAAGGCAGATGCTTTGGGGAGTTTCACGGTTTCAGCATCTGAAGTCGCCTCTCTGTTGTAATTAACAATTTGATTTAGTATGGTCAGTTAATAATTCCACAATTCTGGGGCTGAAGACAAAGATGCTAAGATCCTGCCTCCTTTATTTATTTTTTTAAATGTTTATTTTGGGAAACTGAAACTGCAGACCTGAAGCACATAAACCTGCGGTCTGTGGGGGAAGGGATGCCAGTCTGTTGGCAGGGGCTTCCGGTTACAGTCAGGCAAGGCATAAAGATGAGGGGCTGCCTAGAAGAGAGGGTCCCATCTGTGAGCGCTGTTTGGGGAATAAATTGCTCTTTCCCTAGAGACCAGGTTTTCAGGTATCCCAGGGAAATCATTTCTGGAGTCAGTGAATATAGTAGAAAAAAGCATTAGACAGGAAGTCAGCAGCTTGGGGCTCCATCTCTGACCTTGAAGCAGGCTCTTCCCCTGTCTGAGCCCTAGTTTATTCATCAGCAAAATGGAAGGTGGCCAGATTATTTCAGACATGGGAAATTGGTTTCAGTTTTTCTATTGATTAGTAGTGGCTGGGGCAGGGCAAGGATAGAAAGCTGTGATTGATTAGCGATGTCTGACATGGATACAGGTAATGAAGGAATATAGAAGAAGTGCCTTGTATTTGCCTTCCCAGGACCATCCCTATGTCTTTTCCAGTTTTGGTCTTCTAGGGACTTTAGAACAAGCAGGGCAAGAATCAAGAGCCACGCAGACATCTCCAGAGGTCAGGAAGTCAAGAGAGGAAGAAGCAAAGTGAGAATTTTATTAATAATGATAATGAGTATGTGTGTTAGTCTGACTCTTTTCAACCCCATGGACTGTAGGCCTCCAGGCTCCCCTGTCCATAGAATTCTCCAGGTAAGAGTACTGGAGTGGGTAGCTATTCCCTTTGCCAGGAATAATAATAATACTTGATTCCATATGTGGAGGAAAAGGTTTCAAAAGATTTACTCCAAACATAAACCAGTAACATCAAACAGGGGTGGCAGCCCACATTGTGCATTAGTATGCAAATAGATTTTTCCTGTCAGTGTGTGCTGAGTTGCTTCAATCGTGTCTGACTCTTTGCAACCCTGTGGACCATAGCACTCCAGGCTCCTCTGTCTATGGGATTCTCCAGCCTAAAATACTGGAGTGGGTTGCTATTTCCTTCTCCAGGGGATCGTCCTGACCCAGGGATCGACTCCACATCTCCTGTGCCTCCAGTGCTGGCAGGCAGGTTCTTTTACCACCAATACCACCTGGGAAGTTTGTGGGTATGGATTCATCTTAACAATAAGAAAAAACACAGTAAGTATAATTTATGAGACTATTGAAAGACTTTTTCAAGAATGGTCATAGGAGCATTATTCATAATAGTAGGAAATTGGAAGCAACTCAAATGTCCATTAATAGGAGAATGAATAAAGTACCGTACGATCTATTCATACAATGGTATACTACACAAAAATAAGAAGGGATGAATGACTGATACATGGATGAGCTTCAAAAACATTATGTTGAGCAAAAGAAGTGAACCCTTAAAAATATACATTATGTGATTCCATTTATACGAAGTTCTGGGACAAAACTTCTGAATCCATGGGGAGAGGAATTGGTATAGTGTTTGTCTGGGGGGAGGGGAGAAGGGAGCAGATATTGCTTGGAAAGCAAGAAAGAATTTTCTGGAGGATGAAAATGTTCTTCTATACCAGCACTGTCCAATAAAACTAAGATGCAAACCAGAGCTGTCAACCAAATACAGTTGTTAAGATATCTTCTACATTAGTTGATATCCACTGTACACTTTATGGCACTTCCTAGGATGGACCAGCCAGATTCCAAGTGCCCCGTAGTCAAATGTGGGGAGATGCACATAGGTCTGCCTCTTATTTACTGTGGGTTGCAGTTATATATAAAAATCCATCAAGCTATGCACTTAAAATATGTACATTTCACTTTATTTAAATTATAGCTCAACAAGAAGAAACATCATGCTTTACTAAAAAGGCAAAATTTTTCAAATAAATAAATAAAAGGAAGCTAGGAAGAGACAGTGGGGAAAAGAGTAACTAGGCAAAGAAGGAATGTGCTTACTGGGACTTCCCTGGTTCATTGGTTAAGTCTCCCAATACAGACCCCCACCCCTGATCCCTGGCTGGGGAACTAGATCCTACATACCTCAACTAAGACTGCACGTGCAGCAGCTAAAAAAAAAAACCACCCCCAAAACCCCTGCGTTCACAACTAAAGATCCTGAGTATTGCAACTAAGACCTGGCACAGCCAAATAAATATTTAAAAATTTAAAAATCATATTAGAAAAAAAAAGAATGAGCTACATCCAAAAATCTGCTTAGCATCTCAGCAGAGAAATCTGCCTGTACTCAGGACCCCCAAGAATGGGTCAGAAAACCACAGAAGATTAACTTCGGAGAAGCTAAACAAAAGCGTGGTTTTCAGCCTTCAGCTTCGTGTCATACTCTTCTGGTGTGTTATGTGTGCACCTGTGCTCAGTCGTGTCGGACTGTTGCAACCCCACGGACTATAGCCTGCTAGGCTGCTCTTGTCAGTATCCTGACAAGAATACTGGAGTGGATTGCCATTCCCTTCTCCAGGGGATCTTCCCTGCCCAGGAATCGAACCCGAGTTTCCTGCACTGGCAGGCGGATTCTTTATCGCTAAGCCACTGGGCATGTAACGAATCACAGTACATGTAGATCTAGACAATTTTTCTGAACCCTTGACACCTGGTCCGGATAATGCTAAGAACTTTCCTGCACGATCTTTCTTAATCCTCTCCGCAGCCCTCTGAGCTTGGTTCTGCTCTGATCCTCCAATTTTGCAAACCAGAAAACCCAGGCTCAGAGTAAACTAATAATCATAACGACAATTATAAAGAAAAAACAAAACCCAGTCTCAGTAAGTTGTCCAAAGTTACTCAACTCAGAAGTGGTGAAGAGGGGATTTCTATGCAGGCCCCCTGGCTTCTGACCTGGTGTTCTTCTTTTTTTTTTTTTTTTTTAAATTTAATTTTGGCAAAGGGGATCTTTGTTGGGTCATGTGGGATCTCTTGTTGCAGCTCAAGGGCTTTCTTCTTGTAGAGCGTGGGTTCCACAGCACTCGGCCTTAGTTGCTTTGCAGCATGTGGGATCTTACTTCCCTGACCAAGGTTCCAACATGCATCCCTTACATTACAAGGCAGATTCTTAACCACTGGACCACTAGGGAAGCCTCTGACCAGGTATTCTTAAATGCTCCCTCTATTAAAGCTTGAAAATGTGTTACTTACTTTCAAAAAAATGAAAGAAAGAAAAGAAGAGAAAGAAATAAACAGATGAGGAATGGTGGACTCAAGGTTACGTCTATAAATAACATCACACTTGCTCCCTGACCTTCAGACGTGCTCTCCGATGTGTGTTCTCTTCCAGGAAAAGTTGGCATCATACAGGGCTTCTGACTATCTTATCTGAATGCTCATGGAATTATGCATCATATGGGGTTGTCATTCCATCAGGAGTGTCCCAATTTCAGAAAGGTTGAGAACAGCTGCCATGAAGAACCTCTGAAGCCTTCTTGCTGTGGTTAAGACTCTAAGCTCCCAAAGCAGTGCACCTGGATTCCATCCCTGATCAGGGAACTGGATCCTGCATGCCACAGTGAAGATTCTGGGTGTCACAACTAAGGCTCAGCACAGCCAAATTAAAACAAAAAATTGCAGACTCTTGCCCAAGTACTCAGTGGTTCCATCTTTGTCTCTTCACTTCCCACCAAATAAATCCAATATGCATTTTCTACCAAGTCAGCTCCCTTGGAGAAATCTACACCTGAATGAGACTTGCTGCCAGTTCTTGAGTTTATTGCTGTTTTGTTGAGTTGATAAGTTGTGTCTGACTCTTTGTAGCCCCATAGACTGTAGCATGCCAGGCTTCCTTGTCCTTCACTATCTCACAGAGTTTGCTCAAACTCGTGTCCTTTGAGTCAGTGATGCCATCCAACCATCTCATCCTCTGTCACTCTCTTTTGCCTTCAATCTTTCCCAGCAGCAGGGTCTTTTCCAATGAGTCAGCTCGTTGTATCAGGTGGCCAAAGTATTGGAGCTTCAGCTTCAGCATCAGTCCTTCCAGTGAATATTCAGGGTTGATTTCCTTTAGGATTGACTGCTTTGATCTCTTTGCAGTCCAAGGGACTCTCAAGAGCCTTCTCCAGCACCACAATTCAAAAGCATTAATTCTTCAGCACTTAACCTTCTGTATGGTCCAGCTCTCACATCCATACATGACTACTGGAAAAACCATAGCTTAAGGAGTTTAAGTTCAGTTTAGTTCAGTCGCTCAGTCGTGTTCAACTCTTTTCGACCCCTTGTATTGCAGCATACCAGGCCTCCCTTTCCATCACCAACTCCTGTAGTTCACTCAAACTCATGTCCATCGAGTCAGTGATGCCATCCAGCCATCTCATCCTCTGTCGTCCCCTTCTCCTCCTGCCCCCAATCCCTCCCAGCATCAGAGTCTTTTCCAATGAGTCAACTCTTTGCATGAGGTGGCCAAAGTATTGGAGTTTCAGCTTTAGCATCAGTCCTTCCAATGACCACCCTGAAGGACTGATCTCCTTCAGAATGGACTGGTTGGATCTCCTTGCAGTCCAAGGGACTCTCAAGAGTCTTCTCCAACACCACAGTTCAAAAGCATCAATTTTTCGGCACTCAGCTTTCTTCACAGTCCAACTCTCACATCCATACACGACTACTGGAAAGACCATAGCCTTGACTAGACAGACTTTTGTTGGCAAGGTAATATCTCTGCTTTTCAATATGTTATCTAGATTGGTCATAACTTTTCTTCCAAGGAGTAAGCGTCTTTTAATTTCATGGCTGCAGTCACCATCTGCAGTGATTTTAGAGTCCCCCCAAAATAAAATCTGACACTGTTTCCACTGTTTCCCCATCTATTTCCCATGAAGTGATGGGACCAGATGCCATGATCTTCATTTTCTGAATGTTGAGCTTTAAGCCAGCTTTTTCACTCTCCTCTTTCACNCATCAATTCTTCTGCGCTCACCTTTCTTCACAGTCCAACTCTCACATCCATATATGACCACTGGAAAAACCATAGCCTTGACTAGATGGACCTTTGTTGGCAAAGTAATGTCTCTGCTTTTCAATATGCTATCTAGGTTGCTCATAAGTTTCCTTCCAAGGAGTAAGTGTCTTTTAATTTCACGGCTGCTATCACCATCTGTAGTGATTTTGGAGCCCAGAAAAATAAAGTCTGACACTGTTTCCACTGTTTCCCTATCTATTTCCCATGCAGTGATGGGACCAGATGCCATGATCTTCATTTTCTGAATGTTGAGCTTTAAGCCAACTTTTTCACTCTCCTCTTTCACTTTCATCAAGAGGCTTTTAGTTCCTCTTCACTTTCTGCCATAAGGGTGGTGTCATCTGCATATCTGAGGTTATTGACATTTCTCCTGGCAATCTTGATTCCAGCTTATGTCTGCTGTAGTTGTTTTCTAACAAAACCTTAATAATGAAAATAAGATCTGGAAGGGGTAACTATAGTAAATATTTAAAGTAAATAAGTTTTTATCTGTATCAATTCAACTCACCAGAATAACAGTATCTTGGCCCTAAGTTTTTCATACATATACTCAACTGTGTCTCTCTGTACTATCTTTGTATGTATGTGTGTGTATCTCACTATTTGTAAAGAATAAGGCTCTAAATACTTAGAGTTCCATGGCTTAGTTGATCAACCAATATGTAAAAATGAACTATAATTTAACGAGTTTACAAAATAGTGTGGCATCTCAAATCTTTTGTTTGGCTTTTTATATTTTGCTTCCTGATTTTTAGGAATTATTTATATACACTAGATATTAATTTTTTCCAGTGGTATGTATGTTAATTACATTTCCATTGGTTTGCTAGTTTTTTGGTTTCTCCTTGATTTTTCATCAACTTTGAGTTAATTATTGTATCTCATGTAAGGGAAGCATCTCACTTCTTTATTTTGATGTGGTATCAAATTATCATAGCACCATTTGTTGAAAAGACTATTTCTTTTCCAATGAATACTTCTGACCTTCATTTTGAAATCAGTTGGACATAGACACTTCATTTTATTTCTGGATTCTTAGTTTTATTACATTGATCTAAATTTCCATCTTTATGTCCGTATCACTTTCTTATTACTATTGTTTTCTAGCAAGTTGTGAAATTGGGAAATGTGACTCTTCCTACTTTGTTCTTTTTCAAGATTTCTGCTGTTACTGTTGTTATATCAAATCCCTTGCAATTGTTTAGAAATTTTAGAATCAGCTTTTTAACTCCTAAATTGAGTAAATTGAGATTCTAATAAAGATTTCATTGNCAAGTTGTGAAATTGGGAAATGTGACTCTTCCTACTTTGTTCTTTTTCAAGATTTCTGCTGTTACTGTTGTTATATCAAATCCCTTGCAATTGTTTAGAAATTTTAGAATCAGCTTTTTAACTCCTAAATTGAGTAAATTGAGATTCTAATAAAGATTTCATTGAATCTGTAGATAAATTCAGAGAGCGTTCCCATCTTAAAAGCATTAAATACTCCAATCCATAAGCATGACGTGTTTTTCCATTTATTTGAATCTTATTTAATTTCATGCAACAGTGTTGTGTAGTTTTTAGAATAAACAGACTAAGCAAATTGTCAGTGGAGTATGATAATAAATTATACATTGATCTGAACATGTATAAATCTCACATACATAGGGATATCCAAAAGCAGGTAGACATGAAAAAACACATAGTATCTGAGTTCATTTATATGAAATTCATTGACAGGCAAAAATACTTTGTGATGGTAGGATTAAGAACACTGACTGTTTCAGGGGAGAGAGGTACTGAATTGGAAGAGGCATAGAGTAAACTCTGTAAATAACCTATATCTTGATTTGAATGTTGTTTACACACATACACACAAATTTGTATACCTAAAATTTGTGTGCTTTATTATGTATGTCATGCACCAAAAATTTGATATCAGCAATATTTGGTTGTTTTAACAGAATCAACAGGAAGGATTGATTTTCTCTAAAGAGAAAAAAAGTATTTCTTGAAAATAAAGTACTTATTGAAATACAAATAAATAACAAAAGCATCCTTCATAATTGTCATGAAATCAACAGGTATTTAATGATGAAAAATGATGCTATGTTTATGAAACTCCCTAATCATGTAAGTCACTAAAGAGTCATCTGCTTCCTAGGCAGCCACGTTATCATGACATATCTTTTTCTTTAAATGTCAAGTTCTTCTGTAACTTTCTTTAGTTTGCATTGTGATTTTGTGCAGAGTATTATAAGTGGCCTGAGTTTCTTTCATTTTGCTTGGAGTAGAAGGCAATCCTAAATTAAATTTAAGCAGGTGTAGAAAGGGGAAACGGAGAAGGCAGTGGCACTCCACTTCAGTACTCTTGCCTGGTAAATCCCATGGACAGAGGAGCCTGGAAGGCTGCAGTTCATGGGGTCGCTGAGGGTTGGACACCACTGAGCGACTTCACTTCACTTTTCACTTTCATGCACTGGAGAAGGAAATGGCAACCCACTCCAGTGTTCTTGCTTGGAGAATCCCAGGGACCGGGGAGCCTGGTGGGCTGCCGTCTATGGGGTCGCACAGAGTCAGACATGACTGAAGCGACTTAGCAGCAGCAGCAGCAGAAAGGGGAAAGGATGCTAACCAGTGATGCCAAGCCATGGCAGGCCAGGACAACAGGGCTGAAATGCTTCCCCTATGCCACGTTACTGGCTAAGTGAGGCACCTGGAGCGTTTTTATAGGCCCTGCTTAGTGTAACCATAAGCTCTATCTAATACAGTCTTAAGTATGTGAAATAATCATGTTTTAATACCAGCTTCAAATATAGCATGATAGAAAAATAAAATATTTTTTTCCTAATTTTAACTTGATCCTTTGGACATCCTCTAGTTTACAGCAGGTGTGACTGATAGCATATAGGCATCTCAGGATTGTAGACAAATTGAGATATTTCACACTGAACTACCCCATTCAATTTTCAGATCTCTAGTTTAATCTTGTATGAGGGAATAGACACACATTTTCTCACCATCATACTATTTTTGGGTTCTTTACTTTTGTTGACTTTTCCTGTTGACTTTTTATTATTATTATTTTTTTATTTTTTAGTTTGTTTTGCTTTACAATACTGTACTCATTTTGCCATACATTGACATAAATCAGCCATAAGTGTACCTGAGTTCCCAATCCACCCCCCCTCCCCCTCCCTC
>SJYA01002485.1:4402502-4441739 GCA_006410615.1 Neotragus moschatus | reverse complement strand
GGGAGAGCTGGACCAGTGGGGGCGGGGCAGCAGTTCGGAAGAGGAGGGGGAGGGGACAGGAGGGGAGACGGGCTGAGAGGGGGAAGCCTGAAGAAACTCACAGGGCCCAGCCCCTGGCCCAGTGCCTGGGAAAATAGGCAGGAGGGGAAGGAAGTGAGAGAGGAGGAAAGGGGGAAAGGAAAGAAGAGCTCACTTTTTACCAAGTCCCACAAGCCCACCTGGTTAAGGTCCTTCCTCTCTCCCCACCCTCTGCCCATGACGCCCCCCCTCCATCCTCTCTCCCGGTGCTGCAAGCCCAGGGCTGCTCCACCCTGCCCCAGGATCTTTGCACTTGCTCTCTCCACAACCTGCCTCCCTCTCCAATTTTCCCACAGCTATCCTGAAGTTCAAGTATCACTTCATCAAGAGACAACTTCCCAGATGCCCCCACCACCACCAGCACCACCAGGACTCTAGTCTGCGAGGTCCTTATCACTCACAGAAATTACTTGCCTTTGGTCAGATTCCCACTCCAGGCTACGTCTGTCTTGTGCCCATCTCTGTCCCCCGCTGGCACTCAGCACAGAGCTTAACACACACGAATGATCAGACACCTGAGGCTGGCTGGCTGTCAGTTGAGAAGGGGGGCGGTCTGCTGTCGCTTCCCAGACCCCAGAGCCATTGCTTTTAGGGATCAGCTGGCCTCCTGCCTCCCTTTGAAACTTTTAGCTGGGAGGCCACGGGCAAGTCACTCTCTGCCTTGTTTTCTTCTTCTTCAAACAGTACAAAACCCACTTTGCAGGGTATGTTTTAAAAGTTGAAGAGAGAATCTAAGTGCTGAACAAAGATTGGCATATAAAGGACACCTGATAAACCACAGGGCTTCCCTCATAGCTCAGTTGGTAAAGAATCCTCCTGCAATGCAGGAGACCCTGGTTCGATTCCTGAGTCAGGAAGATCCCTTGGAGAAGGGAAAGGGTTCCAACTCCAGTATTCTGGCCTGGAGAACTCCATGGACAGTCCATGGGGTCACAAAGAGTCAGACACGAATGAACAACTTTCACTTTTGCTTTCTTGATATACCATAGCCATGTTGGCAATGACACAGTAGATGTTTCTATGGAAGGCGAAGAGAGGATTCCTATTCGCTTGTCCCCATCCCTGTGACAGGCACTCCCATATGGCATTTTAGTGAATGCATATAAATAATATTTGAAATATGTATATTTTCTGGCTACACCTTGCGGCTTGTAGGATCTTAGTTTCCCAACCAAGGACTGAACCTAAGTTCCTGGCAGTGAAAGCACAGAGTCGTAACCACTGGACCAATAGGAAATTCCACTGAAACAGTTTTGTTTTGTTTTTAATTTATTTATTATGTATTTATCTGTGGCTGTGCTGGGTCCTCTTTGCCGTGTATGGGCTTTTCTCCAGTTGCAGAGAGAAGGGGCTACTCTCTAGTTGAGGTTCACAGACTTCTCTTTGGGGTGGCTTCCCCTGTTGCGGAACGTAGGCTCTAGGGCTCGTGGGCTTCTGTAGTTGCAGCAGGTGGGCTCAGCAGTTGTGGCTCATGGGCTTGGGCTTAGTTACTCCATGGCATGTGGGATATTCCCAGGTCAGGGATTGTATCAGTCACCCCTGCATTGGCAGGCAAGATTCTTTACCACTGAGTCACCAGGGAAGCCCCCTGAAACAGGTTTTGATGTTCCCCATTTTACAGCTGAGAAAATTGAGTCTCAGAGCAGTTAGGAGACTTACCCGAGACCACACAGGTGATAAGCAGCAGAGTTAGGACTGGAACCCTGCTCTATCCCTGTGCTCCGCCCATTCTCACCCGAAATCTCTCTCTGCCTTCCAGTCCCAGGAAGATGGAGGGACAAGGAGAGATTCAGGATGCTGAGGGTGGGGATGGGCAGAAGGAAGAAGACCCTGAGGGACCTGCAAAGATGAGGCTGCCTCACTGTCCTCTATCAGCATAGTCCTGGGGCCTCATTATATACAGGTAGGTCAAGTCCACATTCTGAAGCCTTGGGCTCTCTGCTTCAGCTACTCTTCAGAGCACCTACTCTGTGCCTCGCCCCAGGATATAGCTGTGAACAGTTCATACCCTCCAGTTATGCACTAATGGAGCCAAAGAAGATTGAAACAAGAAGCACTTTGAAATCCCTAGTGAGGATGAACCTTTTCCCTATAGCCTGGGGTGATGGCACCCACACTTTGCTAGAGCTGAAGGTATTGTTGGGGTCCTTTCCCCGCTCTCAGCCCCAGCATGGGCCCTGGGTGCAGGGGCCCTTTAAGAAGATCCTGTTCCCCTCCCTCTCTGCACCCTCCTCCTCCCCCCCCCCCCCCCCTTACCCCGNATGAACCTTTTCCCTATAGCCTGGGGTGATGGCACCCACACTTTGCTAGAGCTGAAGGTATTGTTGGGGTCCTTTCCCCGCTCTCAGCCCCAGCATGGGCCCTGGGTGCAGGGGCCCTTTAAGAAGATCCTGTTCCCCTCCCTCTCTGCACCCGCTCCCCCCTCCCCATAATTAGCCAGCTAAAGAAAGAGCAGGCTCAAAATGGGATTGTGCAGACCCAGCTTTGGGCCCCGAGGACGTGGGATCGGGGATTGTTATGCTAATCGCCTGAGATCAGCAGTTCCCCACGTCCTTCAGATGGCAGGTAGCGATGCCCAGCGGCTGTGGCTGCAGCACTGCAAGGAGCTGGCTTTTTCCTCCTGCTTCCTGCTTCCTCTGCCTCCCCCATCGGACCGCCCTGTCTGTCCTCCAACCTGCCTGGTGGCTGCGATGCTTGGCCTCTTCTAGAAATGTCCGGCCCTGTTCCTTAAACTCTCCAAAGAGAAACGGGTCCCACTGTCCCCTGCCTGCCTTTGGAGTGGGTGCTGGTGAAGGACACAGAGGCAGGAGGAAAAGGTACCCAGATCCTCCGTAGAGCCTCATCCTTCCTGGGTCCTTCCTGCCCCACCTTCTGTAACTGGGGCTTGGCTACTTACTAACTACGCCAACATGAGCAAGTGACTGCCTCCCAGAGCCTGTTTCCTCATCAGTAAAATAGGTTGATAATAGTGGTACCTATTACAAAAGATTGAAATGCACTTGGAATGGGAGCTGGCATCTAACAGGCCCAATTCATCAGTTGCTACTGTTAATCCCATGCTTGACAGTATAGCACCCTGTGCTGAGTCCTTTTTTGTGGCCTTCTCCAATTTTGCCTTTCAACTGTCCTGAGAGGCAATTTTCATTATCACTTCCATTTTACAGATGAAGAAACTGAGGCTCAACGGAGCTAATTCACTTACCGAGGATCCACCCTGAGCCAGCCTATTCTCTTAACCTCTATTCTGTGGCTTGGCAGGTAGCTGTCGACCCTGCAAAAGGTGAGCTTGGTTGGTACCAAAAAAAAAAACTAAACACTTTTAAAGTATAAGATGCTCACATAAACATGTAGAATAGTTATATATTTATAAAACTGGCATGTCAAGCCTGTAAATTCACAAGTAATCTTGCTTAGGTTAAAAGTGTTTAAGTCCGTACAAAGACTAACACAAGTCTGAGCATAGCAGTGTTATTCACAGTAGCCAAAAACCAGGAACAGCTGAGACATCCATCAGGGAGAGAATGGATGAACAAACTGTGGTACAGCTATACAATGGAATAAACTTACTGATCCAAGCCACAACGTGGACAAATCTCACAGACAGAATATTGGATGAAAGAAGCCAGACTCAAGAGAGTACATACTATACGATTCCACGTATATGAAGTTCAAGAACAGACGGAAGTCAGATTAGTGGCTGCTGACTGGGGAGGGTCTCAAAAGGGAAGCGATCCAAGGGAACCTTCTGGGGTGATGGAAATACAGTGTATCTTGATCGGGTGCAATCGCATGGGTGTCTGTGTAGGTAAAAATGCATCTGGACGTACATTTGATGTTTATTCAAATTGATGTGTGTAATGTATGCACCAGTAAACCACTGTTAATAATTTAAGTTAAAAAATAATGAATTCATTTTTTTAAAAATAGTGAATAAATAGTAGTTGTTCAGGGCACATGCACATATGACCAAACCAAACCAAGAGAAAAGAAAAAAAGAAAAAAACAAACAAAAAACAATTCCAGCAACTAAAGTTAGGAGAAGTATAAGCCTAAATTGTATTCGGCTTCCTCTTCTCCCAGAGTGCCAGATGAACATACAGGAAGCCTAGTTAAATTTGAATTTCAGNGAAGCCTGAAGAAACTCACAGGGCCCAGCCCCTGGCCCAGTGCCTGGGAAAATAGGCAGGAGGGGAAGGAAGTGAGAGAGGAGGAAAGGGGGAAAGGAAAGAAGAGCTCACTTTTTACCAAGTCCCACAAGCCCACCTGGTTAAGGTCCTTCCTCTCTCCCCACCCTCTGCCCATGACGCCCCCCCTCCATCCTCTCTCCCGGTGCTGCAAGCCCAGGGCTGCTCCACCCTGCCCCAGGATCTTTGCACTTGCTCTCTCCACAACCTGCCTCCCTCTCCAATTTTCCCACAGCTATCCTGAAGTTCAAGTATCACTTCATCAAGAGACAACTTCCCAGATGCCCCCACCACCACCAGCACCACCAGGACTCTAGTCTGCGAGGTCCTTATCACTCACAGAAATTACTTGCCTTTGGTCAGATTCCCACTCCAGGCTACGTCTGTCTTGTGCCCATCTCTGTCCCCCGCTGGCACTCAGCACAGAGCTTAACACACACGAATGATCAGACACCTGAGGCTGGCTGGCTGTCAGTTGAGAAGGGGGGCGGTCTGCTGTCGCTTCCCAGACCCCAGAGCCATTGCTTTTAGGGATCAGCTGGCCTCCTGCCTCCCTTTGAAACTTTTAGCTGGGAGGCCACGGGCAAGTCACTCTCTGCCTTGTTTTCTTCTTCTTCAAACAGTACAAAACCCACTTTGCAGGGTATGTTTTAAAAGTTGAAGAGAGAATCTAAGTGCTGAACAAAGATTGGCATATAAAGGACACCTGATAAACCACAGGGCTTCCCTCATAGCTCAGTTGGTAAAGAATCCTCCTGCAATGCAGGAGACCCTGGTTCGATTCCTGAGTCAGGAAGATCCCTTGGAGAAGGGAAAGGGTTCCAACTCCAGTATTCTGGCCTGGAGAACTCCATGGACAGTCCATGGGGTCACAAAGAGTCAGACACGAATGAACAACTTTCACTTTTGCTTTCTTGATATACCATAGCCATGTTGGCAATGACACAGTAGATGTTTCTATGGAAGGCGAAGAGAGGATTCCTATTCGCTTGTCCCCATCCCTGTGACAGGCACTCCCATATGGCATTTTAGTGAATGCATATAAATAATATTTGAAATATGTATATTTTCTGGCTACACCTTGCGGCTTGTAGGATCTTAGTTTCCCAACCAAGGACTGAACCTAAGTTCCTGGCAGTGAAAGCACAGAGTCGTAACCACTGGACCAATAGGAAATTCCACTGAAACAGTTTTGTTTTGTTTTTAATTTATTTATTATGTATTTATCTGTGGCTGTGCTGGGTCCTCTTTGCCGTGTATGGGCTTTTCTCCAGTTGCAGAGAGAAGGGGCTACTCTCTAGTTGAGGTTCACAGACTTCTCTTTGGGGTGGCTTCCCCTGTTGCGGAACGTAGGCTCTAGGGCTCGTGGGCTTCTGTAGTTGCAGCAGGTGGGCTCAGCAGTTGTGGCTCATGGGCTTGGGCTTAGTTACTCCATGGCATGTGGGATATTCCCAGGTCAGGGATTGTATCAGTCACCCCTGCATTGGCAGGCAAGATTCTTTACCACTGAGTCACCAGGGAAGCCCCCTGAAACAGGTTTTGATGTTCCCCATTTTACAGCTGAGAAAATTGAGTCTCAGAGCAGTTAGGAGACTTACCCGAGACCACACAGGTGATAAGCAGCAGAGTTAGGACTGGAACCCTGCTCTATCCCTGTGCTCCGCCCATTCTCACCCGAAATCTCTCTCTGCCTTCCAGTCCCAGGAAGATGGAGGGACAAGGAGAGATTCAGGATGCTGAGGGTGGGGATGGGCAGAAGGAAGAAGACCCTGAGGGACCTGCAAAGATGAGGCTGCCTCACTGTCCTCTATCAGCATAGTCCTGGGGCCTCATTATATACAGGTAGGTCAAGTCCACATTCTGAAGCCTTGGGCTCTCTGCTTCAGCTACTCTTCAGAGCACCTACTCTGTGCCTCGCCCCAGGATATAGCTGTGAACAGTTCATACCCTCCAGTTATGCACTAATGGAGCCAAAGAAGATTGAAACAAGAAGCACTTTGAAATCCCTAGTGAGGATGAACCTTTTCCCTATAGCCTGGGGTGATGGCACCCACACTTTGCTAGAGCTGAAGGTATTGTTGGGGTCCTTTCCCCGCTCTCAGCCCCAGCATGGGCCCTGGGTGCAGGGGCCCTTTAAGAAGATCCTGTTCCCCTCCCTCTCTGCACCCGCTCCCCCCTCCCCATAATTAGCCAGCTAAAGAAAGAGCAGGCTCAAAATGGGATTGTGCAGACCCAGCTTTGGGCCCCGAGGACGTGGGATCGGGGATTGTTATGCTAATCGCCTGAGATCAGCAGTTCCCCACGTCCTTCAGATGGCAGGTAGCGATGCCCAGCGGCTGTGGCTGCAGCACTGCAAGGAGCTGGCTTTTTCCTCCTGCTTCCTGCTTCCTCTGCCTCCCCCATCGGACCGCCCTGTCTGTCCTCCAACCTGCCTGGTGGCTGCGATGCTTGGCCTCTTCTAGAAATGTCCGGCCCTGTTCCTTAAACTCTCCAAAGAGAAACGGGTCCCACTGTCCCCTGCCTGCCTTTGGAGTGGGTGCTGGTGAAGGACACAGAGGCAGGAGGAAAAGGTACCCAGATCCTCCGTAGAGCCTCATCCTTCCTGGGTCCTTCCTGCCCCACCTTCTGTAACTGGGGCTTGGCTACTTACTAACTACGCCAACATGAGCAAGTGACTGCCTCCCAGAGCCTGTTTCCTCATCAGTAAAATAGGTTGATAATAGTGGTACCTATTACAAAAGATTGAAATGCACTTGGAATGGGAGCTGGCATCTAACAGGCCCAATTCATCAGTTGCTACTGTTAATCCCATGCTTGACAGTATAGCACCCTGTGCTGAGTCCTTTTTTGTGGCCTTCTCCAATTTTGCCTTTCAACTGTCCTGAGAGGCAATTTTCATTATCACTTCCATTTTACAGATGAAGAAACTGAGGCTCAACGGAGCTAATTCACTTACCGAGGATCCACCCTGAGCCAGCCTATTCTCTTAACCTCTATTCTGTGGCTTGGCAGGTAGCTGTCGACCCTGCAAAAGGTGAGCTTGGTTGGTACCAAAAAAAAAAACTAAACACTTTTAAAGTATAAGATGCTCACATAAACATGTAGAATAGTTATATATTTATAAAACTGGCATGTCAAGCCTGTAAATTCACAAGTAATCTTGCTTAGGTTAAAAGTGTTTAAGTCCGTACAAAGACTAACACAAGTCTGAGCATAGCAGTGTTATTCACAGTAGCCAAAAACCAGGAACAGCTGAGACATCCATCAGGGAGAGAATGGATGAACAAACTGTGGTACAGCTATACAATGGAATAAACTTACTGATCCAAGCCACAACGTGGACAAATCTCACAGACAGAATATTGGATGAAAGAAGCCAGACTCAAGAGAGTACATACTATACGATTCCACGTATATGAAGTTCAAGAACAGACGGAAGTCAGATTAGTGGCTGCTGACTGGGGAGGGTCTCAAAAGGGAAGCGATCCAAGGGAACCTTCTGGGGTGATGGAAATACAGTGTATCTTGATCGGGTGCAATCGCATGGGTGTCTGTGTAGGTAAAAATGCATCTGGACGTACATTTGATGTTTATTCAAATTGATGTGTGTAATGTATGCACCAGTAAACCACTGTTAATAATTTAAGTTAAAAAATAATGAATTCATTTTTTTAAAAATAGTGAATAAATAGTAGTTGTTCAGGGCACATGCACATATGACCAAACCAAACCAAGAGAAAAGAAAAAAAGAAAAAAACAAACAAAAAACAATTCCAGCAACTAAAGTTAGGAGAAGTATAAGCCTAAATTGTATTCGGCTTCCTCTTCTCCCAGAGTGCCAGATGAACATACAGGAAGCCTAGTTAAATTTGAATTTCAGATTAAAAGAAAACAAATACTTTTAAAGTATAAGTTTGTCCCATGCAATAGTTGGGACATACTTAACACTAATTTCTTTTTGTTTTGCTTTTATGTGTTATCAGAAACACACATTTAATTGGGCGTCCTGTATTTTTATTTCCTAAAATCTGGCAACCGGACCCTCTCAGGACCCCACCCGGTCTCGCAGCCCGGTGCCCACCGCAGGCGGGTGAGCCCCGCGCGGGGCAGTCACGCCGGGCGCAGCCTGGCAACGCAGCCACAAAGGGAGCCCGGGAGGCGGAATCTTTCCACATGCCTGATCAATGGGGGCGCGGAGACGGCGGCGCAAACAGGCCTGAGACAGCCGCACAAAGAGGAGGCCCCTCAGCCGCTCCCGCCTTCCATTGATTCCGGCCCTTTGTGGCTCGGACAACGCGGGCACGGGGAGGCGCCTCGCGGGGACTCGGCCCATTCTCATTAGGGAGAGAAGGCCCGGGAGTACCTCCGCCCTGCCAGCCCGCCCCACCGTTCCCCTTCCCGTGGGCTTCAGGATTCAAGTCTGGGGGAGTCCAGCTCCCTTCAGGGGCACAGGGTGGGGCCGGACCAGGCCAAGGAAGACCCTGTAGCCCAGAAAGGTCTAGAGGCTGCCAGTGGAGTCTGCCACCGAGATCCGGCCCCCCGAGGACCCCCCAGTCTGCCCTGTCAGGCTTTCTCTGTCCCCCTGGTTACTGGCTGGCCTTGCAGTCTTTTTTTTTTTTTTAATTGAACAAATATTTATTGAGCATTTGCTCCAAGCTGTTCCCACTCTCCTGCCCCCAAGGCCACTTACGTGGGTTAACTCCACCTCCAAGTCTCACCTCTCTGGGAAACCACCCCTGACCCCTCTCCCACCGCCCCCGCCCCCCAGATTGGGCAGGGAGTCCCCCTCTCTCTGAGTGTGCCACCTTCTATCATGGTAGGAACAGTTAGCAATTATTGAACACTTTCTGTGGCTTCCTAGGTGAAGCTAGTGGTAAAGAACCCGCCTGCCAATGCAGGAGAAGTCAGAGACTTGGGTTTGATCCCTGGGTCAGGAAGATTCCCTAGAGGAGGGCATGACAACCCAGTTCAGTATTCTTGCCTGGAGAATCCTCATGGACAGAGGAACTGACAGGCTACAGTCCATGGGATCGCAGAGTTGGGCATGACTGAAGTGACTTAGCACGCACTCATGAACTCTTATTATGCTTGCTGGGCTAAGCGTGCAAGGTTGCCCTCTTGTTTCGTCCTCCCAACAGCCGTCTAGGTTGAAGCAGCTTTGATCCCTTCCGGGAGGTGGGAACTGAAGCTTGGTATGTTAAGGTGGTCAGTCACATAAGATCATACACCTAGCAAGGAGCAGAGTGAGGATTTGACCCTAGGGAGTAGATTCCAGAGTCAGGGCATCCTCCCCACAGTGCAGGCTCCAGGTTCTATACATGATTCATTACTGTGACCCAGCTGGCACACCGTTGATGTCTCGCTTACCCCATCAGAACACTGACCGAACTGTCTTGTGTCTGTTTGTTCATTTTCTTCTGTTTTCCCGACTAGATGGATAGGTCTGTTATCTCAGCACCCAGCACAAATAAAGATGCTCAAGGTATATTTATTTGTGTGTGTGTGTGTGTGTGTATTTTGTCTGGCTGTACCGTGCAGCTTGCAGGATCGTAGTTTCCCAAGCAGGAATCGGACCCACGCCTCCTGCAATGGAAGCACTGAGTTCTAAAAACTGGACCACCAGGGAATTGCCAAGGTATGTTTGTTGATCTGCTCTATCGAGTTTGAGAACATTTTGCTAGACTCCAGGGGTTGGAAGAGGGAGAAAAACCTAAAGGTGAATCTGATCCAGTTTCTGCCCACAAATGGGCTTGAAATCAGTCACTCAAAGAATATAAGAAGGGTTGCAGAACTCGGGAGCCTAGTGAACAATCGTTCCCCCTTAAAAAAAAAAAATCAACTTTACTGAGATACAATTTACAGGCAATAAAATGTCCCCGTCTTAAGTGTCCAGTTCAGTGAGCATTGGCAAGTGCATACACCCGTGTAACTAGCATCTCTGTCAGAAGTAAAACATTTCTGTCTCCCCAAAAGTTCCCCTGTGCCCTTTTGCAGTCAGTGCCTACCCTCTCCCCCTCCAGCCCCTGGTTCCTAGGCAACCACTGATCTGCTTTCTGTCACTATAGGTTAGTTTGCATTTTCTAGAATTTCCTATAAATGAAATCATACAGTGTGTACTCTTTTGTGTCTGGCTTTTTTTGCTCAAGTGCTAGTTTGGAGATTCAACCATGCTGTTGAATGACCCCTTAGTTTCAAATCTCCTCTCTCCTGACCTCTTTGAGCTTCAGTCTCTTCATCTGTAAGATAGGAGGGGATGCTAGGAGGGCTTGTTTAAAGACTGTCTGCAGAGTGTCCAGGACCTACACATAGTAGGCACATAATAAGTGTTCTAGATTTGTATAGCATTTCTGATAGATGGCAAGTTCCATGACACGGTAGGCACAGGACCTGCACACAGAAGGCGTTCAGTAAATGCTCTTGATTAGCATAAACTGTCTGCTTGACTGCAAGCTCCATGAGGACAGGGACCTTACTAGACATGGTGAATCCAGACGTTCAGAGAGGTATAGCAACTTGCCTAAGATCACACAGCTAGTAAGAGGCAGAAGTGAGATTGAATTCAGTCAGTCTAGCCTTAGGGTTCTTATCGTTGACTGTTACTGTTATAACTGCTGTGAAATATATGTGATCTTCACTCTTTCTTTTTCTTTCTTTCATTTTGGGCTGTGCCACATGGCCTGTGGGATCTCAGTTCTTCGACCCTTCAACCTAGGCCACGGCAGTGAAAGCTATGCGGTTTTCCTGTTAATCACTATACAAAACTGCCTCACAGATACTTTCCTCGTCTCCCACCATCTCCCTGAACCATTTTGTCACCCTCATCTTTACCAACGAAATGGCAGTATTCTTTCCTGGGAAATCCCATGGACAGAGAAGCCTGGTGGGGTACCGTCCACTGGGTCACAAAGGGTCGGACACGAGTGAAGCAGCTTAGCACATACACACAGTTGGGGGCAACATAATGTAAAAAAGAACACCTTTACTATCACTAATATATTTTTTGAGTTTATGTGCCAGGGAGTATTCTGAGCCCTTCATGTATAATAATTCGTGTAATTCCCCAACCACACTGTAAGGTCAGTTCAGTGTTTCTTCCAGTTTTACAGGTGAGTTGGCTGAGAGGCTGCAATTTTGGAGTCAGGACAAGCCTGGCGTGGCCACGCTCTCCGTGATGGGCAAGTCTCTTCCCTCCCCAGCCTGTGTGTTTCCCCTGCCACGGCTTCCTGAGCGCCCCTCCCTGGCTGCCTTCTCCTTTCTGACTCTTCCTGTCGATTCTAAATTTCTTTCCCCAGTCACTCCCTGGGCCTTGGCAAGTCCAGGCTACAATTTCAAAAGGAGTTGAGTTCCTTCAGGAAAGGGGCTGGGTCTGAGCCCTCCCCACCCTCCCATCTCTTCCCATAAATACCCCCTGTGTGCAGCACCCAGGGGCCCCAGGGAGTCGGGCTGCTGACCTGTAATTAGAAACTTTTCTCCCTTCCCTAGCCGGGAGGAGGAGGGCCAAGTCTGGGCCAGCCATTTTGCTTGTTATGAATTATTCAGGAGATGGGAAGTGGTGTTGGGAGGGCTCCTCTGCTGACCAGACATCTCAGGCAAGCTAACCCCAAAGCAAGCTAACCCACCACCTCTGCCCCTTTGTCTGGTTCAGACCCAGAGTCTAAACAAGCTATATGCCAGGCTTATTTACAAAGGAGATATTCATCGGATCCCATGAGGGAGGTGTGTCCTCCAGCTGAGCAGGGCGACAAGGACTTACCCAAGGACACAATGCTAAGAAGTGGACCACTGAGCTGGGATTCAAACCCAAGAATGATGCTGAATAGAGGGCCAGGGGGCAGGGACTGTGGGGAGCAGGCTGGTAAGAAAAGGGAGGTGATTCCCTTTTTCTCCTTTGCCACCCTTGCTAAATCTCTGGGGATGTTGAGAAGGGAGATCATGTGAGAAAACTAGCACCAGCTAGGTGACAAGCAGGCATCATTTTGCACACAATGCAATTTTTACAACTTTCTAAGGAATGTGTTATTATGCCCATTTTATGGATGCAGAAACTGAAGGGAGACTAAGAGAGTTTATTCAAGGACACATAGAGCTGGTAGTGGTAGAATGGGCTCAAACCCAGCACATCCCTCTGTGGCACTCTCTTTTCCACCACTCCTGGAGGGTTGGGTGGGAAGACATGGCTGAGGAGATCCCGTCTCTTAAATCCGCAATGATCCTTGGATCCAACTTCCCTGTTGTCAAACCTCTCAGTATCCAAGGCACCAGATCCATGGCTCTGCTGCAGGAGAAATCCTTTGAGAATCATAAATGAGCCTCAGGATGCTATCTGCCATCCCACACTGGTTAGCCTTTGCAAGGTAACCCTTTAGAAGACTCAGGGCTTCCTCTGTGGCATGGAGTTGACAATTCTGAGACAGACCAGCTCTAAACGTAGTTCCCAGAGGAGCTAAGATCACAGGATTTGAGAAAGGAACACCTAGTTCCACTCCTTACTATCTGTACCAACTCGGCCCAGTGCCTTAAACACTCTAAACATCAGTTTGCCCATTGGTGAAGTTAGAGGATGCCAAGGAAAAAAATACAAAGAGTAAATATGATAATGCCTAAAAAGCATTTAACATAATGCCTGGCACATGGAGAGTGCTCAGTAAGAACTATTTATTTTTATTATTCTTGATAACAGCCTCTCCTTAAGCTTGGTTAACAGAGGAGTGGTAACTACCAGATACACATGTCTTCTTCAGGGAATAGCACCCAGTGTCCCTGGGGAACTCTCCCTCTGGCAATATTAGTCTGTGTACCTTGGATGGGGTTTACTCCAGCCCTGTGATCCAGCCTGGCCATAGGGTTGGTTGGAAGATGGACCTGCGGCCCAACGAGAGCAGATCAGACACAGCCCTGAGATTTTGGCTAGGAAGAGGCAATTTCCTTTCCACTAGGAGGAGAAAGCAAGCATGGGGCTTCTGAGGGCCATCTTGTCACCCTGGGGATGAGCGTATCTGCCAGAGAACAAGCTGCTGAGGAAACCAGAGCCAAGACATGGCAAGAAAATGGAAATCTTTGGATGCCTGGATCCAGTTGTGAGCCACAAAATAATTATTAATTATTACTTTTTTGTTTGCATCACTTTGAGTTTCTCTTGCTTACAACCAAGCATTCTGGCTAAATATACCAATTATGTCCTCTGTCTTTGTATGTATATGTATACATATATGTGCACATATATATATGTGTGCATATATATGTATACATATATGTGCATATATATATGTATACATATATGTGCATATATATATATATATATGTACATATATATGTGTGTGCTAAGTTGCTTCAGTCATGTCTGACTCTTTGAGACCCTGTGGACTGTACCCTGCCAGGCTCCTCTGTCCATGGGGTTTTCCTGGCAAGAATACTGGAGTAGTTTGCCACGCCCTCCTCCGGGAGATCTTCCCCACCCAGGGACAGAACCCACATCTCTTATGTCTCTTGCATTGGCAGGCAGGTTCTTTACCACTAGTGCCACCTGGGAAGCATATATGTATATATGTGTATGTATTCTTATGTTTGTATATTGTACACATATATATGGTGGCTCAGCAGTGAAGAATTCTCCTGCCAATGCAAGAGACTCAGGTTTGATCCCTGGATCAGGAAATGGCAACCTACTTCAGTATTCTTGCCTGGGAAATCCCACGGACAGAGAAGCCTGGCAGGCTCTAGGCCATGGGGTTGCAAAGAGTCGGACAGGATTTAGCAGCTAAACAACAACAATAAACATATACATATATACACATATACATATGCACACGCATATATTTGTGCATATATAGCTTTAATTAAAATGACAGTGTACACTGAAGACTCCCTTCTAATTATTATCTTTTGTTTTACAAACTTAGGTCAAGAGGTAATGCCGAGTAAGACTTTAAGATTCACAACACCTACATACAAATTATGGGCCTTTAACTCCCTAAACTTATCCTGTCATGGAGTCACAGACTTAGAGTCATGGCTTGGCTTTAACCATGGCTTTCCTTTCTGCTTTCAGGAAAACATCTCATCTCCACCCTGGGCGTGGTCTGTGCCAGCTTCCTTGCGGTGCACTGTTTCTGTCTGCCTCTTGTCTGTGTGCTGGTGGTGTCAGAGCCGCTAGCTTTCTGTTTACAGTTTCAGGCAGCAGCATTAATTGCCTTTTGAACCTCCCATTTTCCTCTAAGAGCTCCCCTTGACTGTCTCAACTGTCTCACTTGTATTTCTTTCTGCACAAAGAAAAATGTCTATTTTTTTCCCCATAAAGTCTGACCACCTGCAAATCCCTGCGCATTCTCTCGTGAGGAGGCAACATGAGAGAAAAACACGTAGGCAGCAAAATATCTGTGTTGAACAGGCTTTACAGGACAAGGGGTCATAACCCAGAAGCTTCGAGGCCAAATAAGGAGGCAGCTGTGGGGTAATAAGAAGACCCCTGGAATTGGAGTGAGACCAACTTTTGAAATCTGGTGTTTATTGATCTTTTGCTCATTTGCTGTGTGACCTGGGGCAAGTTACTTCATTTTGCTGAGCTTTAGTTTCCTCATCTATAAAATGGGCATGATAGTACCTGCTTCACTAAGTTGGACACAACAGCTGCCAGACAAGATCACTTTCCTCTGGAAAAGCACTTTCCAATGGCCTGTACTTGTCTGGTGTGGGTTGCAAACAATAACAAAACTAGCATTTATTGAGTACATACTATGGCTCAGCATTATTCCAAGTGGTATTCAGCCTGACAACAAACCCTATGAAGGAGCTATTTCTTAAAATATTAATTTTAATTTATTTGTTTGGCTGCACTGAGTCTTAGTTGCAATACTTGGGATCTTCTATTTTTGTTGTGGTGTGTGTGTGTACTACATTGTTCAGTTGTGTCCGACCCTATGGACTGCAGCCCACCAGGCTCCTCTGTCCATGGGATTCTCCAGGCAAGAGTACTGGAGTAGGTTGCCATGCCCTCCTCCAGGGAATCTTCCCAACTCAGGGGCTGAACCCACATCCCTTATGTCTCCTGCATTGGCGGGCAGGTTCTTCACCACTGAACCACCTGGGAAGTCCTTGTTGTTGCACGAGGGATTTCTAGTTGCAGCATGTGAACTCTTAGCTGTAGCATGTGGGATCTAGTTCCCCAACCAGAGATTGAAACTGGGCCCCCTTCTTTGCCAGTGCAAAGTCTGAGCCCCTGGAGCACCAGGGAAATCCTGAAGCTACTATTATTTGGCACCCATCCTTCAGAGTGGAAATGGAGGATCAGAGAGGGTAAGTAAGCTGCTGAGGTCACACAGCTCAGAGGCTAAGCTGGAATTTGAACCCAACAGTTTCACTCCACAGCCTTCTCTTATCAATAACTACATGGCTCCCACTGAAGTAGCAGATACCAGCCACCCCGGCTAGAAGCCAGGCAAGGTCAGAGGCTGGGACTGCTGCCTCTGGAGCAAACTATGTCATTCTGACTTTCCTGCCCTGATCTCCAAGTCTACTCCACAGAAAACTTGATGTTTCCAAAGTCCAGACTCTACTACTCTTGGAAGGCATGGTGGAATAAGGACATGATATTTTGGGTTTGGAATCCAAATCCTGCCCCTCACCCCTAAATATTCGTTGGGAGGACTGATGCTGAAACTCCAATACTTTGGCCATCTGAGCCTACTCATCAGAAAAGACCCTGATGCTGGGAAAAACTGAAGGCAGGAGGAGAAGCGGAAGACAGAAGATGAAATGGTTGGATGGTATCATTGACACAATGAACATGAGTTTGAGCAAGCTCTGGGAGATAGTGAAGGACAGGGAAGCCTGGCGTGCTGTAGTCCATGGGGTCACAAAGAATCAGACACGACTGGGTGACTGAACAACAACAATGTCTTATAAATACACTTACTCCTTCTGTATACCAAGGGGAAGGGGGAGAGAGCAGGGAGACAGGTCCTGTGGGAGTCTGAGTGGGGGATTCTGGGTGCACATACATCCCCACATGCCTTGCCCAGGTACACTCATGTCAGCAGAGCACAGTTTTTTGTTTGTTTGTTTTAATATTTGTTTTTATTATTTATGTATTTGACTGTACCAGGTCGTAGTCACAGTATGTGGGTATCTAATTTCCTGGCCAGGGATCGGACTCAAGCCCCCTGCCCCGGGAACATGGAGTCTTAACCACTGGACCACCAGGGAAATCCCCAGAGCACATGTTAACACAGGCACGTGTTACATGGGCACACACTCATGCCGTCACACTCACAGTAAACACGTGGGTACACGTGATCGCACAAATACGTGCATCCTCCCCCGACATTTACACCTCCACCCACCCCACCCTGCACTGAATTCCTGGGTTTGGTCAGATCCGAGTAAGCAGTGTAGTGTAATGGTTAAGCACACAGACGCTGGCTCTTGACTACTGAGTTTGAATCCAACACCAGTTGTGGGGTTCTGGGCAAATCCTCTCCATAATCTGTGCCTTGATTTTCCCATCTGCAAATGGGAGCCATGAGTATCTGTTCCCTGAGGGTGTCATCAGACATTTTGTATGAAGCACATAGTACACACACAAGTGATGTTGCATCCTTTATCCAACAGAGGCAGACTCAGAGAGCTTAGCACGCAGAACTTGCTCAGGAATTGCTCCTGGGGCCGAATCTTGTAGAAAGGGAAGGAAGGAAGTGGCAGTGGGTAGAGGGAAGAGCTGGGCTCTGATGAGTCTCACTGGGGGCCCCAGCCAACCACCTGGGGAGCTCTGAAGCTAAGATGGTCCATCAGAGTGGTCCTGAGTTGACATGAGGGGGCCAAGCATTTATAGCTGCATTGAACCAACCCAAGCACATAAGTTACCCTGAGAAAAGGGCATGACCTTGGTGTAACTGCTCCCTTCAACCGTAAGGAAGCCACAAAGAGGATTCAGCCACGACTGGTCAGCCACCAGCACCTGGAAAATGCATGCCTAGGGCCCAGGGCAGTGGCCCATGGCATGTGCTCCACAGGCCCCAGATCACAGCCGAGTGGGGGGACTTCTCCCTTCCTCTCATCTCTGGACTCCAAATAAGGACCCTGAATACAATGAATCAAGCAGTGGAAACCTCTGGGACTTCCCTGTCATTACAGTGGTTAAGACTCCACGCCCCCATTGCAGGGGGCATGGGTTCGATCCCTGGCCAGGGGAACCAAGATCGTGCAACTCAGCTTTCCCTGACTTGATCATGGTGTGTTTGCTTTTGCCTTTGTTATCCATGGCACCTTATTCAAACCTCAGGGCCCTATGTAGAACATTCTTGAATAATAATTAGTGGCATTGGGCTTCCCTGGTGGTTCAGTGGTTAAGAATCCATCTTGCAATACAGGAGACCCAGGTTCGATCCCTGGTCTAGGAAAATCCCATATGCCGCAGGATAACTAAGCCCATGGGCCACAACTATTGATCCTGTGCCCTAGAACCTGGGAACTGCACTGAAGCCCCCATGCCCTAGACCCCAGCACTCTGAGACAGGAGAAGCCAAGCCGCTGCAGTGAGAAGTCTGCTCACCACAACTGGAGTATTGCCCACTTGCTGCAACTAGAGAAAAGCCTAAGCAGCAATGTAGACCCAGCACAACCATAAATAAATAAAATTATAAAAAAATAATAAATGGCATTAGACTAAGGAGCATGTGCCCAGCAGATATGAACCAGTTCTAAGTACCTTAAATGGATTAACTCATTTAAGAATTCCAACAACCCTCTGAGGTGACTATAATACTGTTATCTGTACTTTATGGATGAAAGAACTAAGACACCAAAGAGGCTAAGAAATTTGTCTAAGGTCACATTGATTATGGGCTTCCCTGGGGGCTCAGACAGTAAAGAATCTGGCTGTAATGCTGGAGACTCAGGTTCAATCCCTGGGTTGGGAAGATCCCCTGTAGAAGGGAATGGCTACCCACTCTAGTAATCTAGTCTGGAGAATTCCACGGACGGAGGAGCCTGGCAGACCACAGTCCATGGGGTTGCAAAAAGAGTGGGACATGACTGAGCGACTGACACTTTCACACAGATTATATGTGTGCTGGAGCCCGCACTCCGTCTTATCCAGCATGCCCACTGGTAAACTAGTGGTTAGTGTTAGCATGGATGATGGATACCCATGGATAGATGGATGGATGGAGAGAATGACTGGCAAATGGATGGACAAATCAATGGATATATGAATGCATGAATGGATGAATGGATGAATACATGGGTGGATGGATATCTATTATCTTGACTTTTGGGGGAATTTTCCATTCTACTAGTTGTCTTCCCACTAGAGCAGCTGAGTCCACATGTGAGCAGGGATTGTGGCCCAGGCCTAAGCAAGAAAGACAGAGCTAGAGTTTCACCTCCTGCAGCTCTGATTGTCAACCAAGAGATGATGGGACTGTAACAGAAGGGACTCAAAAGCAATGACAGAACCCAGGCGTGCCATCTCTGTGGCTGCAGAGAACCTACCTCTCTCTACCGCAGAGACCTTATCAGTAAAATGCAGTGACTGAACTTCTAGGTCAGGCACTCTAGAGTTCTTTGAAGTGGGAACTCAGGCTGGGGCACTTAGTTCTCTCTCACCTGTGGGGACCAGCCAATTCTAATTTATTTCTTCCAGGCTCCAATCTCCTTCTCTACTGCCTGTTTTTGCAGGCTTCCTGCAGAATGCACTCGTTTTTGAAGCATTTTTCCTTCTCCTCTTCTATCACCTCTTTTCTGTTTATCTTAATACTTCATGCTCCCAACCATGGAATGGCCATGGCTGAACATGCAGTGGGGCTGCCTGATTTCCTCCCTGTCTGGGCATGTGGGTGCTTAACTGCTATTTCCTTTTTTTTTTTTTTTTTTAATGACTGACAGGCAGCACCCAGCCCTGGAGGGGAGATGCACAGCTAGGGCTGTGCTTCTGAGAGAATCTGAATCTTCTTGGAATCAAAAAGCCCCACAGGCAGATTTTCGAAGGCCAAGAATTTTGGAACTCCTGCAGTCTTAATTCCCTGGATGAGCACCCTGTGACCAGACAACAGAGCACAGCCAGAAAAAGTTCAGCAATTGGACTTAGACTCTTTTTCTGACTTTGGACAATTTGCATCCCTTTTCTGCCTCAGTTTTCCTTATCTGTAAAATGAGTGCCTGATCAGCCTATAAATTCAGGCAAAGGAAATCAGATTGCCTGGTTCAAACCTTAGGTGAACCACTTGCCAGCTACATGACCTTGGGAATGACACTTACCTCCCTAAATCTCAGTTTCCTTATCTGTAAAATGGAGATGGTAAGACCACCCACTGAAGAATTGACACTTTTGATCTGTGGTGTTGGAGAAGACTCTTGAGAGTCCTTTAGACATCGAGGAGATCAACCAGTTCATCCTAAAGGAAATCAGTCCTGAATATTCATTGGAAGGACTGATGCTGAAGCTCAAATTCTAATACTTTGGCCACCTGATGGAAAGAACTGATTCATTTGAAAAGACCCTGATGCTGGGAAAGATTGAAGGCATGAGGAGAAGGGGATGACAGAGGATGAGATGGTTGGACGGCATCACCGACTAGATGGACATGAGTTTGAGTAAGCTCCAGGAGCTGGTGATGGACAGGGAATCCTGGTGTGAGGCAATCTATGGGGTCCCAAAGAGTCAGACACAACTCAGCGACTGAACTGAACTGAAGACCACCCACCTCATAGGGTTCTTGGAAGAAGTCAGTGAGATAATGGATTTACAATGCAAAGCACAAAGTAAATGCTTAGTAAATCATGGTGGTTGCTGCAGTCCTAGAGAAGAGGGTAGCTGGCAACAGACAGGCAGAGATATATATTTAAATTTCAAGTGTTCCCACCCAATCTTGCTGAACCCACCCTCCTCCAGAATGCCTGTGCCCATCTAACACAGTGAAATGGACAGGACGTGTTAGAGACTGTAGGTGAGATGTAAGGGAGGGTAATGCTTGAGAAACACTGGACAATGCTTTACAAGTGCCAGAGAAATGGATATTGCCTTTAGCCCAATAGCTCCAGTGCTGAGATACAAGGACATTATTTGACACACACACAAAAAGATGTAAGTACAAAGTGTTCATCTGAGTTGTTTATAGTAAAAAAAATTGGAAACAATTTAGCAGTCATTAATAGGGAAAGATTTGAATGAAGAATATTTTGTAACTAGACCTGTGGGAATTCCCTGGCAGTCCAGTGGTTGGGACTCTGGACTTCCACTGCAGGGGGCATGGGTTTGATTCTTGGTCCGGGAAATAAGATCTTGCATGCCACTCAGCAAAAAAAAAAGAAAAAAGACAACAAAAAACCTGCAGTTGCAAGTCATTTATAATACCATAAAAGAGCATATAAAAATAAACTAATGAATTAAAGGAAAACACAAATTTACATATATAGAAGGAATAGAGTCTGACAAAAAGATCAACTCCCCAAAGAAAATGCTGCAGAGAAGCATTCAAAGTTTATACACTAAAATGTAAACAGTAGTTATTTCTGAATAGTAGGGTTTGAGTGGTATTTATTTCCTAACTTTGCTACAAATATATCTTTTGTGTATATTTTTCCACTAGTGTATTTTTCAAAGTTAAAAAAACTTCAGAAATAAAACTAGAAGGAAATAAACCAAAATGTTAGCGGTAGAATCTTTGGATGGTGGTGGTGGCTAGGTCACTAAGTTATGCCTGACTCTTTGCAGCCCCATGGCCTATAGCCTGCAAGGCTCCTCTGTCCATGCGGAAGATTTCCCAGGAGAGAATACCGGAGTGAGTTGCCCTTTCCTTCTCCAGGAATCTTTCCTACCCTTCAAACCTGAGTCTCCTGCTTGGCAGGCAGATTCTTTACCACTGAACCACCAGGGAAACCCTTTGGATGGCATAAAGGATTATATTTTCCTTAGTCAACATTGTATTTCTTTAATGAATTTTGTGTTTATTTAGTAAATATTATACTTTTAAAAATGAACATATATTAGAGTTATACATAGCTAAACTACATTTTTGTTAACTACTTTAAAAGTATAAATATAACATAGGCTCACATTAAAAGAAAAATTCAATCAGTACACAAAGGTATAAGGTGAAAGTAAAAGTTCTTGGATCCCTCTTTATTGTTTAGTCTCTTTCCCCAAAAGTAATTGTTACCACTTCCATGTGTGTTCTAGAAATTTTCTGTGCATGTACACTTAGATGTGATTATCCATTGAAAAAAATGTGTTTATATATAGAGATTCATACAAAATAATTTTTGAACTGGCTTTGTTATTCAATGCAGTATAGATTTTTAGGTATTTTTGCAGGTATGATATTCTGTTACAGTGGCTACAGAACATTCCACTGCAATGTGACATAGTTTATTTAATTAATCCCATCAAGGTTGCTGATGAACATCAAGGGTGTTGCTAAATTTTGCTTCTATATTAGAAACACTGATGCAATGAACATATTTATTTATACTATTTATCTTTTTCAAATTCATGTGACTACCTCTGTAGAATAGAATTTTATTTTATTTTATTAATTTATTTATTCAGCCATGCTGCTTGGCCTGCAGGATCTCAGTTCCTTGAGCAGGGATTGAACCCTTCGTCTGCGAAGTGAAAGTACAGATCCAAACCACTGGTCTGCCAGGGAATTCCCTGTGGAATAGAATTTTAGATATGGAATTGCTGGGGCCCAAGGGTTTGTATATTTTAAATTTCAAGATATTGCCATCCAGTAACAAAAATATAGATATAGACATTTATAATATTTAAATATATAACTTTATTACATAATATATTTATATAATAAATGATATACAAATGTATACTATATTTATATAATGCATTTAAATATATTTAAATATGAAATGTATATAAATACAGGTATGTTTATACACATACACTTATACAAATTTAAATATATACTATATAAATACATAAAACACATGAAGAGATGAGAAATGGAAGAAACCTCAATATGTTAAGTAGTGTGCAAAGTATACAGTATAAGTATGCAAAAAAATACCAAAATAGAATGGAAAAAATTTGAAATAAATCATCAAAGTCCATATCCTAAATATTAAAAGTGACTTTCTTTGGGTGGGAACATGAGTGGTTATGATTATTTCCATGTTTTACGTTGAATATGAATTTCTTTTCTAATTAGAAAACAGGATCACAAATATTATGAAAAGTATCTCTTTTTTAATTACAAAAGGCAACATGTAGCCATTGCACTAAGTCAAAAATAAAGAAAAGTGTTAGAAAAGAATGTTAATAACGTTCCTCTCCTCACCTCCACGTTCACTCCAGAGGTTAGCAATGTGCAGGGCCTGGTGAGACTACTTCCATACTTCTTTTCTGGAGCAGGTTATTTTCACACTGGAAAAGAAAGAATAAATAAAAGACCTTACCAAAAAAAAAAAATTTTTTTTTAAATTTTTTTTAAATTAAGACCCCCACGGCCCTTTCGCAGACCATCACTCCCTTAACACCCCCTGTGCCAAACTGTGTACCCTCTTTCCAAGTCCAAACATCTCGCCCCCAAAGAGACCCACTTGGAGCGCAGCTCCCTGGAGGCACCTGCGCCTTGGCCTGGTGCGGCCCCAGCCCGGCCGGGCCGAGTCAGGCTCCCCGCGCTGGGCCCGGCCGGCCGGGGGCTCCGGGCCAGGCCTCCCTCCCGCGTGGGTGGAGCCTGCGCCCGGCCGCCCTCCCGCCCGCTTTCTCCAGGAGTAATTAAGAGTGAAATCCCCCTCCTGGTGACCCCCGTGCTCTGGGCCCGGGCTGATTTACACATGAAAGGTCTACGGAGGGCCTGGGCTTTCTCCTTTTCACATTCACAATGAGGCGCGGCCTATAAATAAAACCTCTCTGAGAAACGAGAGGCTTCAAAAATGTCTTTGTGTATGTGAGTGTGTGTGTGTGTGTGTGTGTGTGTGTGTGTATGTGTGTGAGTGAGTGTGTGTGTGTGTGTGAGTGAGAGAGAGAGCAGAGAAAACAGAAAACGAAAAAGGGACCTCTACTAAGAGCTGGGATTTCTTATTGAGTGCTTATTCTGCTCAGCATCCTCACTTCGCTCAGAGAGAGAAGATACCATGGTGCCTGTTTTATAGAAGAAGATACTGAGGTCCAGCCCAGGGAAGACCTGCCCCAGATCCCACAGTGAATTAGGCGGAAAGCTTGGGCTCAGGAAGTGGGCTGAGCATGAGATGTAAATGGGATTCACCATTACGATGGTTACAGGACCGTATGGATTGGTCAAAACTCACCGGACTATATACACTCAAAAGGGTATGTAAAGCATACTTTATGTAAAGCATACTGTAATACAGTTAGTCGCTTAGTCGTGTCTGACTCTTTGCGACCCCATGGACTGTAGCCTGCCAGACTCTTCTGTTCATGGAATTCTCCAGGCGAGAATACTGGAGTGGGTAGCCGTTCCCTTCTCCAGGGAATCTTTCTGACCCAGGGATGGAACCTGGGTCTTCTGTGGTGCAGGTGGATTCTTTACTGTCTCAGCCACCAAGGAAGCCCGTACTCTAATAATCCTGACTTTAAGAAGGTAAAGGAGGGGAACTTCCCTGACTGTTCAGTGGTTAAGACTTAGCCTTCCAATGTAGGGGGTGCAGGTTCGATTCCTGGGTGGGGAGCTAAGATCTCCCATACCTTGTGGCCAAGAAAGCCAAACCATAAAACAGAAACAATATTGTAACAAATTCAATAAAGGCTCAAAAAAATGGTCCACATTAAAAAAAGATCTATTAAAAAAGAAACAGTAAAGGAAAATAAAATACACATACACATAAAAAGAAACAAAGGTGCTCAGGGGCCAAGACCGGGTGAGGTCCCCTGGGTGCTTAGGGCCCATCTGCACCTTCCATCTAGCAGGGCTGTTTCCTTATTCACCTCTGTGTCCTCAGCCTCAGGGAGGTAGATACTCAGAAACTGTTTGCTTGCTTCGATGAATGAATGAGCTAAATAATTCTCTCTGGACCCATTTCTCCATCCGCAAAATGAGAAATTGATGAAACACTAAGGTGAAGTCCTACCCAACAGTTCAGAGGTCACCTCCTTGGGGAAGCCTTCCTGGATCCCCTCCCACTCGTAGGCTGGGTCTGTCACCTCTTCTGGGCTCTCACAGAGCAAGGTTATACTCTCATCTCTGCACTGATCATACTGGATGGTATTTGTTGCTTCTGTGTGCTCTTCATGTAAATATTCAGATTCTTTGCAGTAGGGCCTGCATCTGTTTTATACTCCCAGTGCATGACACAGAGCAGGTGCAATGTCTAATGAATTAATGAAGTGATGCCTTTATTAATTCTGATCCAAGGTCCAAAACTGAATCATGCTGGTGTTGGCTGGAGCTGGGCGAGTGTCTGAAGCAGCAGAAATGGTCCAGGGCACAGAACCAGGAAATCCCTGTGCAGCAGAAATGAGTTGAAAGGCTTGACTTGTGGAGCACCAAGAAAACAATCCTGCTGTGACCCTTGCAGGAAATCCAAGCCTCCTCCTGCATCAGGCAGGGGGGCCTGGGAGGAGAACAGTCAGCCTCCTCCAGAGGGCAGATGGTTTGGAGGAGGAGGGCTCCCCTGGCACCAGAAGCTGGCAATCTGCCTGCATCTGTTTGGGGCAGGGGTTGGGATGGGACATGTGAGGTACTTGAATGTTGTCAGGCCCCAGCTCTCCTATTTCTTAGCTGTTCTTCAGCCTCACCAAGCCTCAGTCTCCACGTCTGTGAAGTGGGCAGAGAATAGACTCCTACCTACTTCAACCCATTTATCAGGAGTGCCAAGGGAGTTAATGGGATCAAAATGCCTGCTATCTTGTGGTACTCAAAAAACTGCTCAACCTCCTAAAATCTTTTCCCTTTTCTCCCAGAAGTATTTCACCCTAATTAGCAGCCACTCATGAGTTCCTAATAATAGCATTAACTCTTTCTAAGGTTTATTAAGTAGCTGCTGTGTGTTTGTCACTGTTGCTGTTGTTCAGTTGCTAAGTCCTGTCTCACTCTTTGTGACCCCATGGACTGCAGCCTGCCAGGCTTCCCTGTTAGGCATTGTACTATGTGTATTTTCTCATTTCCTCTTCACAACTATCTTGTAGGTTAGGTTTGTTTTTAATTCCCATTTTCCAGAGAGAAAATCGATTTAGAGAGATACTCGTCCGAGATCACACAGCCTCCAACTGGTAAACCTGGGATGTGAAACATCTGTTAATTCCAGGGAACATTGTAATTCCCTGGAAGGTTTGTTGAAACACAGATGACTGGGCCCCACCTCTAAATTTCTGAAGCAGCAGGTCTGGAGTGGAGCCTGAGAACTTGCATTTCTTACAAGTTCCCAGGTGATGTTGCTGCTGCCGGTCCTGGGAGCACACTTTGAGAACCACACTCTGAGCTTCATACCAAGGTTGCTCCACTGTCATTATCCCCATTAGGCAGGTTATGTCATGTCCAGCCTATTACATTAGGCTCAATTCAAAGAGTTTTGTTTTTGTTTTTTTTTTTAATTTATTTTTGGCTGTGTTGCTGTGCTTTGTTGGGTCTTTGTTGCTGTGCTCGGGCTTCTCCCTGCAGTGGCTTCTCTTGTGGGGCAAGAGCTCAGTCGTTGCAGCTCACGGGCTTAGTTGCTCTGGAGTATGTGGGATCTTCTCAGATCAGGGATCAAACCTATGTCCTTTACGTTGACAGGTAGACTCCCAACCACTGGACTACCAGGGGAAGTCCTCAAAGACTTTGAAGTCTAGTATAATTTATTTGGCACTTAGCACCTATGACCCTATATTTCTCATTAACTCAAAAAAAAAAAAAAACAACTGTCATCTGTTTATCGTCTGTTTTAAAGGTGCAAAAAATAACTAGAAAATATAAATGAGCAGAAAGGACAGGATTAGTTCTGTTTTCATCAATTACTCAGAGAAATAGCTTTTTATTATACATGATTGTATGGTAGAGGCTGTCTGGATTAACTAATTTACTGAGGCATTTCCAGGTGTCCAATGTTCAGGACTCAGTGCTTTCACTACCAGGGCCTGAGTTCAATCCCTGGTTGGGGAACTAAGATCCCACAGGCCATGATGAAGCCAAAACAAAAATCCCCCAACTCACTGTAGCTGGCTCCTGGATTAGCTGTCACTCACCTTGCCTACTGTAAACTCCAGAACAATGTGATGCCCACAGCAGCTGGAGGACTGGTCTCTAGGACATCCAACTTCTAACTCCTCCCACTGACTTAACAGGGATGCAACTGGGCTTACCAAAAGTCAGCTGGGTGGGTTCTCCAGTCACTTACTCTTGTTATTAAATCACGTAATTGTATATGACTGATAAAGTAGGAGTGGGAAAAGAAAACTGATGTTGGGACTGCCCTGGTAGTCCAGTGGTTAAGAATCTGCTTGGCAATACAGGAGACACAGGTTTGATTCCTGATCCAGGAAGATTCCACATGGTGCAGGGCAACTAAGTCTGTGAGCCACAACTACTAAAGCCCCATGGGAAGCAATAAGGGAAATCACCACAAAGAGAAGCCTGCTCAACACAACTAGAGAGTAGCCCCTGCAGCAACGAAGACCCAGCACAGCCAAAAATAGATAAATAAATATATATATTTTTAAGAAGAAAATTGATGTTTCTCCAAATGCAGTTGAATGCTTCGGAAAGATTTATTTAAAAAGTTAGTTGGCATGCGTCATTTCAAACGTGTCCACACTCATAGTACAACACCATCACATTAGAGTGAGCCCTAATGTGAATTGTGGACTCTGGGTGATAATGATGTTTTAATACAGGTCCATTCATTATAACAAATGTACCACTCTGGTGGGGGATCTTGAGAACGGAGGAGGCTGAGTATGTATGTATCGTTGATGGGGGAGGGTTATGAGAAATCTCTGTACCTCTTGATAATATTGCTGTGAATCTAAAACTGCTCTGAAAATAAAGTCAGTTTAAAAATAAAGAAAGACAACTCTCTGGATCATCCCTGTGCACCAGTCCCAAGCATCCTGTATCCTGTATCGAACATAGACTGTCGATCGTTTCTTACATGATAGTATACATGTAAGAAAGTTGTTATGGGGTGGGAGGTGGTGGGGGGAGTTCAATAAAAAAAAAAAAAAGAAAGAAAGATGGAGCAAAGCCCCAGCTTGACACACAATGACCACATAATATAAGCACAAAGTAAACTTTGTCATAAATCACTGGGGCTGGGGCTGGGGATGGGGGGACGACAGGGTCAGGAGGGCCTTAGGATCTATATCGACTTAAATAAGCTCAAGCTAGAACTCAGAGGAGTGGTTTCTGCAAGAAGGATGTGGGGGAACGCCAAACAGGTAACTCAGATAAAGCTCAAAGAAAAAGCTCAGGCCCTATATCAAAAGATGGGTGAATGAATATACAGCCATAGGTGTTTAAATTAGAATATTTCAATGCTATATCCTTTTTTTTTTTAAATCATTTCCTGCTTCGATGGACTTTTTCAATAAGCTTACCAACTATTCATCTGTTGCGATGGAATGAGAGATGCTACTTGCAGATTACTTTTTGAAATTGGAGACAAGAGGGAGGGGATGGTGCAGTTCTTGATTTTTTTATTCTTTTTGGTGTGTTGGGGTGGGGGCAGCTTGCAGCTTTGGGATCTAAGTTCCCCCAACAGGGATCAAACCCATCGCTCAGCAGTGAAAGCACAGAGTCCTAACCACTGGACTGCCAGGGAAGTCCCACTTTCCCATCCTTAAATGATTAAAAGCTAACATTGTCCTCTTTAGGAAGTGGGCAGACATAGAAAAATTTTGCACTCCATTTCCAGATGTTCATAGAATATCCTCCTGACCCCCCACCCCTTATATGTATATCCACTCTCCCCCACCCCCCGGGCAGGACCAGGGATTGAACTGACACATTTTTCAGTGAGAATGCAGAATCCGGATCACTGGACTGCCAGGGAATTCCCAACCCCCGCTATGGAGAGGGTGATCCATGGAACCCTGAGTAGGGAGCCCCTGAATTTGAGGATCTAAAGTCTCTCAAGCCCCTCATTGGAAAAGACTCTGATGGTGGGAAAGACTGAGGACAGGAGAAGGGGACGACAGAGGTTGGACGGCATCACCTACTTAATAGACGTGAGTTTGAGCAAACTCCGGGAGATAGTGAGGGACAGGAAAGGCTGGTGTGCTGCAGCCCATGGGGTCACAAAGAGTTAGACATGACTGAGCGATTGAACAGTAACAACTAGCCCCTCTAGCTCTGATGTTAATAGTCTAGTAAAAACAACAGCAGTAATAATAACAGGATCCAGAAGTCTTCAGACACTGACTCTGGGCCAGCACCGTTACTTCATTTAATCTCTTCACAGCCCTGTAAACAATAATGATGCAAACACTCTTATTATTATTGTTTCTGCTTTTCAGATGAAGAAACTGAGGCTTAGAGGGACTCATTAACTTGCTCAGGGTGTATGGCCGAGAAGTAGGGGCACCGGTTTCCAATTTGGCACTGTGGACACCAGAATTTCAGTACTTTCCCACGCCCATTCCAGGAGAGGATGGAAGCCCCATGGGGCTTTTTCAAGGCCACAATCAAGTCGTGTTTGGAGAACATAGGAATGCTGGCCAGCGTTCATTCCTTCAAGCATTCATTCAACCATCATGCACGTGTCAGACACAGGCTGACTAATGTGTGGCTCGTGACAGATGACGATGGTCTCTGCCCTCAAGCAGCCCTGTTTACTGCATCCTTCCTCTGACATCCCCAGCACCAGACTCAGGGTGTGAACAACCCCATGGCAGATCCTCAGGCCCTGCTCCAGTCCCTGGAATCAGACTCTCTGAGGCTGGAGTTGAGAATCTGCATCTGACGAAGTTTCCCCAGGGTGGCTTATAGACACCAAGATATGGGAATTCCTGGAGGGAAGGTGAGGGGACTGGACAAGCAAGCAATGCTTATACAGAGAAAATCATCTCTCTGGATTGTGGAGGTCACCAGGGAAGGCTTCTTGGAAGAGGTGACCTTTTGAGATGAGACCTGAAGGGTGAGTAGGAGTGAACAGACTGAGAGGAAGGGGAAAGAGACACAGCAAGGAAGAAGATAGTCTCTGGCTTTAGGGAATTCACAGTGGGGGAGGGGGTAGTGAGAGGAGAGAGGAGGGAAGGGGACAGCAGCTTAGCAGAAGAATGTGACCAGGAGGCTCTGGGAAGGTGGAAGAGGCATCTGACTCAGCCTGAGGAATCAGGGGTGACTCTGCAGAGGAGGTGACTGTCTTCCAACACCCAGGTGTAAGTATTTGCTTCATCACATTTTTTTTTTTTTTTGGTCACGTGGCACTGCATGCGTGCTCCTCGACCGGGGTTGAATTCGAACCCCTTGTACTGGAAGCACCACTGGAGTCTTAGCCACTGGACCACCAGCAAAGCCCCTTCATCGCATGCACTTCAAGTGAAGAGAATGGGCGTGGAAAAGAACCAGGACTGGCCAGTCTCCCAGGACATTAGAGGCCTCTTATCAGCCTACTAATAGTGGGTGGAAGCCACATCATCCTGTAATCAGGATGCTATTTTCACCTCCATTGTCAATGCTAAGCCTTTGTTTGTTTGAACTAAGTCCTTCCATCTAGAGTCCTTAGTGCCCAGTAGTAAATGGTGGAGCAGAATTCCTTTGTAATGGGACCTGGAGCACACCTGCTTAGAACCACCCTATCACAGAAGAAGCACTGGATCTCTTCCCAATCGGAATAACCCTCCTAGACACCACTGATGACTCAGATTAGGTGAATGGTAAGCAGAACTCTGGCCCTGGTCAACCTGGACTCAAATCTCCTGCCATCCATTTAAAAAAATTATTGATTGATCGATTGATTTGGCTACTCTGGGTCTTAGTTGTGGCATGCAAGATCCCTAGTTTCATCATTCAGACTCTTAGTTGCGGCATGTGGGATCTCATTCCCTGACCAGGGATGGAAGTCAGCCCCCTGCATTGGCCACAGAGCCCCCAGCCATTTCCTAATGACCTATCCTCGTGCTGTGTGACTCGACTTTCTGAAGCCTCCATTTCCTCCTCCGGCCAAGCAGTCTACCAATGGTACCTCCTGTCTCCAAAGGGTTATGTTGAGAATGGAATGAATTTTCCTGTGCAATGCTTAGAAAAATGCCTGGCACACAGCAGGACCTCAGAAAATGCTGGGTAATTAATAAGAACCAAAAGGTATTTTTAAAAAATGAGACTTACTATAAAGACAGAGGTGCTCTTTTAGAGAGAGGAACCAGGGAAGCTCTCTCCTTGAATAAGGGGAGACATAACCACACAAGTTGGGAGAAGAAAGTTCCAGGCAGGGGGCAGAGCATTTCGAAGGCCTAGAGGTGGGGATGAATTTGGCTTGTGCAAAAGAAAGCCAATACAGGGACTTGCCTGGTGATCCAGGGGCTAAGTCTCTGAGCTCCTGATGCAGGGGGCCCCGGTTCAAGCCCTGATGAGGGAATTAGATCCCACATGCTGCAACTAAAGTTCCTGAATGCCTCAACAGAGATCAAAGATCCCGTGTGCCACAACCAAGACCTGGCAAAGTCAAATCAATACATAAATATTAAAGAAAAAAAAAAGGAAAGAAAGCCAATACAGCTGAAATGTGATCCTACCATTACTGTTGTCATCTTCCAGCTGAAGAAAAGAGGCTTAGGGAAAGCAAAGACTTGTCCAAGGGCACACCGGAAGTGCTGGAGGCAAGATTTGAATCTGGGCTCAACTTGAGCCAGGAATTTTTTTTTTTTTCCTAGCAGGGTTCAAGTTCATGCAATGTTTACAAATTTGAATGGAGACCTGGAGCCTGAATGAAGCCTGAGAATGGGCCTCCATTCTAGATGAGATTTAAACAGACTTCCTCTTCACCAGAGTCCCTGGTGCCAATGTCTGCCAACTTTAACACAGAAGACGTAAAATGTTAAGATCAATGCTATTTGCATGAACAACTACAGGGTAGGGTGNTGAATGGAGACCTGGAGCCTGAATGAAGCCTGAGAATGGGCCTCCATTCTAGATGAGATTTAAACAGACTTCCTCTTCACCAGAGTCCCTGGTGCCAATGTCTGCCAACTTTAACACAGAAGACGTAAAATGTTAAGATCAATGCTATTTGCATGAACAACTACAGGGTAGGGTGGGGGCTAGATATTAAGAAGAGAAATGGATCCTCCAAGATCAGGCTCACAGGCAGGCAGGTAAGTCTTCTCTTCCTCTCCTGAAAAGTCTACGAATGGAAACTAAATATAGGTGCTATTTAAATCAGCAGTGGTGGGACTTCCCCAGGCAGTCCAGTGGCTAAGACTCCACGATTACCGTGGGGGACATGGGTTAGATCCCTGCTGAGCAGACTAAGATCCCACATGCCACCCAGCATGGCCAAAAGATAAAAAATAAATCAGCAGTGGCTCTAAAAGGGAGGGCCCGCGGGGAACTTGTACCTTCTAATTTATTTCTACCTGCAGTTTTTGCAATTGACGTATTTTCTTTTGTCATCAGAATAAGAACAACAGCAAAATAACTAAAAAAAAAACTCTTAAATGAAAAAAAAATATTTTACAACAGTTAGTATTTATTACTCGGAGAAGGCAATGGCACCCCACTCCAGTACTCTTGCCTAGAAAATTCCATGGATGGAGGAGCCTGGTGGGCTTCAGTCCATGGGGTCGTTAAGAGTCAGACACGACTGAGACACTTCACTTTCACTTTTCACTTTCATGCATTGGAGGAGGAAATGGCAACCCACACCATTATTCTTGCCGGGAGAATCCCAGGGATGGTGGAGCCTGGTGGGCTGCCGTCTATGGGGTTGCACAGAGTCAGACACGACTGAAGCGACTTAGCAGCAGCAGCAACAGCAGTATTTATTACTGGGCAGCTTGGCATGGGAAATGCAAACAGAAGCTGACTGTCTGTGTGCAGTTTAGGATATAACTATGGGGTGCACCAAATCATTAGATAAAAACAAAGACAAGGTGTTATATTGCATGAAAGTGAAAGTGTTAATTGTTCAGGCTTGTCTGACTTTTTACCATCCTATGGTCTGCCCATGCAATTCTCCAGACAAAAATACTGGAGTGGGTTGCCGTTCCTTTTTCCAGGAGATCTTCCTGACCCATTTTGCATGGTAGAGTCCAAATGTTGTGTCAAAATGTAACAAGCAGAATCATTTCATTAAAAAATATATCTTGATTAAGCACCTGGTTTATGTCAGGCACTGGGTTCGGTGCTGGGATACAGGAGTAAGCAAAGTGGACAGGGTCCCTCCTCTTACGAAGCTCCTTGGCTGCTTAAAAGTTATCAAGACAAGGGGTAGAAAGAGAATTCCTGGCAGAGGGAACAACATGGGCCAAGGCCCTGAGGTTGGGAGGGACTTGCCATATTTCATAAACAGAAAGAAACTTAGCTCAGATGATGACTGAGGTGTCCTTAGTGAATATGGTGGCCAGAGGCAGTGATGGCCGTTTAGAAGAAAGATGGACTCCTAGTTTGCTAGCTTGGGGAGTGGATGGATGGTGGGCAGGGACGGAGACAAACACCCATTACTGGATTACTCATCTCAGGGGTCCCTTGTGCTGCCTTTTTCATGGTCTCCTCTTTCGTTTTCACAGCCAATCAACCAGCAGGTGGAGACGTCTGTGGGATGTCTCCGTCCCTGTCTTGTCACAGCCACCGCCGTCTCTCCCAGGACTGCTGCATTAGCATGAGGGCTGCTCTGTCCCCTTACAGGTTCACCGCCTCCAATCTGTTCCCCACAGAGCAGCTGGGCTGACCCTTCTAAAGGGCCAGTCTGACTAGACCTCTCCTCTCTGCAACCCTTCAACAGCTTCCTGTTTGATTAGGATAAAACCCAGTGCCTCACTCTGACCTCCAAGGTCCTGTGGGATACACCATCACTGTACAATGAAATATGCTAAGAGAGGCTGGCAGGGCGGAGGCGGGTAGATTCTGGCTGAGGAGACTCAAGGGGAAAAAGATCCCAATAAATGGAGCTGTTGGAGGGAGGCTAGAGACTAAGAGGCTGGGGAAATGGCAACGTGATGAGGAGCTTGGAGACCTGTGTGGGTGACGCACAGAGTGGGTGGAGGTGCCCCTGGGAGGCCCTGCATGCCAATCCAAGGAGTCAGTGAAGAGAAATTATATCCTGTTCTAGAAGAAGACTCAGTCCTTCTTAAATTTTAGGAAGTCACTGATGAGTATGTGAGAGGCAGTAATATAGGTGTTTGTCTACGTATCAAATATCTCTAGAAGGATCCTCAGAAATCTCTATTATGATGACCTTCTTGTAGTGAAACTGGGTAGCTGGAGAACAGGAATGGGGGAGGCTTTTAAATCATTATTTATTACAACTATTTTGTAATTTGTACTGTATAGATGTATGTATTCAATACTTGAATACTTAATATAGTTTAAAAATAATTTAATTAATATATTTATTCAGGGTCTTCTTTGCTGCTCCGGCTTTTTTCTAGTTGGGGTGAGGAGGGGCTACTCTTTAGTTGTGTACCGGCTTCTCATTGCAGTGACTTCTCTTTTGTGGAGCACAGGCTCTAGGGTGTTTGGGCTTCAAAAGTCGCAGCTCCCGGGCCCTAGAGCACAGGCTCAGCAGTGGTGGTGCCCGGGCTTAATTGCCCCGAGGCACGTGGGATCTTCCCAGACCAGGGATCAAATTCGTGTCTCCTGCATTGGCAGGTGGACTCTTTACCACTGGGTCACCAGGGAAGCGCCTTATACTTAATTACGAAGGAAAAACATGTACTGCTAAAACGCAAAGATTTTGAGGTCAGACAGCCATACATCTGAATCATGGCTCTGTCCCACTTGCTCTCTAGGTTTGTCAGGATTTGCTTCTCTGAGGCTCAATTTCCTCATAAGTAAAATGGGGATAGTAATAGTTCTTACCTCAAAGGCTTGTTGGAAGGATTAAATGAGATAATATATGATGAGTGCCAGTACCATAGGAAGGGTAGGTTAAACAAATGCTATTAGTATTTTTTTAAATGTAATTTAGATTGGAAGACACCCCCTCCAAGGATGTCTCAGTTTGACACAGGATGGGGGGGTGGAGGGGGGTGGGGAGGCAGAGATAAAAAGTGGATTGGAATCCGACTCAGCAGCGGTCCGCTTCTCTAAGCAAGCACTACCTCTCTAAGGCGCAACGACCCTTGTCTGCAAAATGCGGTGCCAGCACACCTCTTCTAAGATCAAAGAGCTCCTGGGTGGGCGCAATTAGTCCACTGCTAAGCGCAGGAGGCCATGACTTATGAGTTGCGAGGATGACGATCTTCAGGGAGGACCTCCTTCTCTCCCTTCCAGGTCCAGGGGCCTTTCAGTTTCTCCTCTCTGCCTCTCGGGTGGGGTGAGGTGGCGTGAAGGGACATTCTCTACAAAGTGGGGTTTTCGTTTCCTCTTCAATCAGGGGAAGATGCTGGAGACGTCTCAGAGGCGAGGCCTTAAGAAGGAGTCCCCGAACTTGGGCTCTCTCTATTCCTCTCGCAGATTCCACCTCTCTTCCTCCTACAAGGACCCTGAGATTAGACAGACACGTTGAAGGTCTCAGGCGCGACTCATCTCTGGCCAGACTCGTGGGCGGCGCCCGCACATGCGGAGCCTGCCACCCACAGGGAGAGTGCGGTACTGCAGGTGAGGGTACCAGAGCCGCCCCCATCTATCCGGTCACCTTTCAGTCCATTACTCCGCGCCTTTCCGGCACCAGGCAGAAGGGATCCCTGCCCTCATGGGGCTTACAGTCTAATGGGACAAATACCAACAGCAGAAGTGCTGAGAGCAACTTCATGGTCTGCCTTTTGGTGAACGTCTTTGTTTTCATAGCACAAGTAATAAATCTTCACTGCCAAATTTTTAAAAAGAAAATTAAAACCCAGACATACCTCTCTTATCATGAAAGTATAATTAACTGCTGCTGAAGCTGAAGCTCTGATACTTAGGTCACCTGATGCGAAGAACTGACTCATTAGAAAAGACCCTGATGCTGGGAAAGATTGAAGGCAGGAAGAGAAGGGAACGACAGAAGATCAGATGGTTGGATGGCATAACCGACTCAATGGACTTGAGTTTGAACAAGCTCCAGGAGATGGTGAAGGACAGGGAAGTCTGGCGTGCCGCAGTCCATAGGGTAAGGAAGTCAGATAGGACTGAGCAACTGAACAACAACATAACTCTTATAGCATTTTCCCCATGCATTTTACAAAAATGGAAACGCATGTTTCACCATATTCTGTAGCCTGCTTTGTTGTGTTTAACATCTTTATTAAGATATATATCACAGACCAGACACTGGTCCTGTTTTTAACTTAATGTAATAGTGGTGGTGGTTTAGTTGCTAAGTCGTGTCCGACTCTTGTGACCCCATGGACTATAGCCCGCCAGGCTCCTCTGTCCATGGGATTCTCCAGGCAAGAATACTGGGGTGGGTTGCCATTCCCTTCTCCAGGGGATCTTCCCAAGGCAGGAACTGAACCCGGTCTCCTGCATGGCAAGCAGTTTCATTACTGGGGCTATGAGGCAATCCCAATGTAACAGTAGATGATTGATAATAATATATTACAAGTTGCAGTTTGTTAAACAAGATGCTAAATGCTTTTACACACATCATCACTTTCAGTCCTCCCAACCATCCTATTAGGTGAATATATACTATGATTCTCCCTGTTCTGCAGATGAGGGAACTGAGTCCCAGAAAGATGAAGGGGTTTGTCCAACAAAAGTAGCAAAGTGAGGATTTTAATCCTGCTTTGACTGAGAAACTGAGTTCTTAAATCATTTTGTTATGACTGCTCTGTGCAACAGTTCAGAAGAATCTTAGGAAAGAGTAGGGGGAGGGAAGATCTGGAGCTCAGAGTGGAAATGAGAAGGAATAGTTCTCAATACAGTGCAGTGAGCTTAAACCTTGCTGGGGGACCAGAGGCCCAAGGCTCAGTGTAACCAGGAAAGGCTTCCTGTGGGAGGTGAAGGCTGAGTGGAGTATACAGACAAAGATGGACAAGTCAGGAAGGGTTTTTTTAGCCAGGAGCGGCCAGCCTGTGCAAAGCCTCAGGTGCAAAGTTGACTATCTCTCTCCTTGCTTAAAAGCAAGGCTTCTCAGGGAATTTCTTAGTGGGCCAGTGGTTAGAATTCTGTGCTGAGGTTGAGAGTTTAATCCCTGGTCAGGGAACTAAAATCCCATAGGCGGTGTGGCCCCCCAAACCCAGAAAGTCTCTTCATACCCTTTGGATAAAGTCCTAACAGCATAGCCTGCAGGGCTCCTGTGGGGTTGCTACTATTGTTATCTCCATTTTGCAGATGAGGAAATGGAGGCACAAAGAGAGGTGAGGCCAGATTTCTTGGATTTGAATCCTGGGTCAGTCACTTCAAGGGTTGTGAAACTTAGGCAGATGTTCACCTCGCATGATTTCATAGCTAAGTAGCTGACCTGAACACAAGGTTCAGGCTGGACAGCCTCCCATTGAAGAAACCTATCACACTGACGGTAGTAACTGCTTATTTGTCAGTCTCTCCCTCTAGACTAGGTGTTCCATAAGGTCACTGCTGTCGCCCCAATCCAAGGATGTAGTTGAGATTCCAAATTAAATGAATTGATGATGCCGAGCAGCTCAGACAAGTTATTCAGATGATGGAAGTGGTGGTCACTGCACCCCAACCTCCCCTGCAACATACATGGAAAAAATATTTCATGCCTTCTGCATAGTCCAGGCCCCTCTGCTCTGATTCCATAGAACCTATACCCTTAACCATGATCACAGCAAAAATAATAGTGAACAGTAAGTGAACACTTAATTGAGACATAGCATTCGTCTCTAAGCAGATGAATATTTATTGGTCCAGGAACTGGAGGAACACTTAGCTGGGAGAAACCACAAGAGAAGTAGCAGGCAGGATGCCCCAGATAAGCTTTCCCCTAAGCAAGCCCTGTCCTTGGCTAGGCAGCCTCCCCCAGCCTTCCTCCAATTACCCCACCAGCAGCTGGCTCAGGGATTGAGGTGCCTGCCTGCCAGCTCTCTATTTCAAGGAAATAGAGCGCCAGAGACCGTAGTGGCTTCAGCATGAGTGTAAACATCACCAGCTGCCAGAGAAGATGACGTCAAATCCAGGCCTGGCTGGCCATGGCCTTGGGGAGACTCCCTACACAGGCCATATGCCCTGGGGGTCACTGTGAGAGGCAGCACAAGGTGGGAACTTCCAGCTCAGCACCTAGAAAACACAGCTGATGGTTCCATTCATTCTCAAGGATCCCATGATTTGAAATATTTTTCTTTCCAAACCTACGGAAATCAGAAATTATGTAGCTTTTTTTTTTTTTCCCTTGCTCATCCCTGTTCAGAGCATCAGACTAGCATGAGCTCAACAGGGTGACCTCTCAGAGTTGGTGTTGTTCTACCTACAGCAAAGTCTGCATGGCTTTAGAGGTTAAAAGAACTGGCTTGACAGACTTTCCTGGTGGTCCAGTGGTTAAGAATCCGCCTACCAATGCAGGGGGCATGGGTTCATTTCCTGGTCGGGGAAGATTCCACATTCTGCAGAGCAACCAAGCCTGTGGACCACAACTACTGAGCCTGCATGCTCTAGAACCTGTGCTCTGCAACAAGAGAAGCAACTGCAGTGAAAAGCCCTCGTCGAAACTAGAGAACTCTCACAGCAGCGAAGACCCAGCACAGCCAAAAATAAAATTAACTTTAAAAAATTTCTTCAAAAAAGAAGAACTTGAGTCCCACACTGCCTGGGTCCACCAGTTGCCTAAATCTTGGGGATCTTGGGCAATGTCCTCACAACTTCAAGTCTGTTTCCTTATCTGAAAAGTGGGGGGAGAATAGTATCTAGTTCACAGGTTCATAGCTCAGTCGGTAAAGACTCTGTCTGCAATGCAGGAGACCTGGGTTCGATACCTGGGTGGGGAAGATCCCCTGGAGAAGGAAATCGCAACTCACTTCAGTATTCTTGCCTGGAGAATCCCATGGCAGGGGAGCTTGGCAGGGCTATAGTCCATGGGGTTGCAAAGAGGTGGACATGACTGAGCAACTAAACCACCACAGGCTCATGGTTGGGATTAATGTACATTCAGCAAGGTCCTATAATGGGCCAGTGGTCACAGTTCAGTTCAGTTCAGTCGCTCAGTTGTGTCTGACTCTTTGCGACCCCATGAATTGCAGCACACCGACCAGGAAATGAACCCATGCCCCCTGCATTGGTAGGCAGATTCTTAACCAGTGGACCACCAGGAAAGTCTGTCAAGCCAGGTTTTTTAACCTCTAAAGCCATGCAGCACACCAGGCCATCGAGTCGGTGATGCCATCCAGCCATCTCATCCTCTGTCGTCCCCTTCTACTGCCCCCAATCCCTCCCAGCATCAGAGTCTTTTCCAATGAGTCAACTCTTCACATGAAGCGGCCAAAGTACTAGAATTTCAGCTTCAGCATCAGTCCTTCCAAAAGATGGAAAAGGCAATGGCATCCCACTCCAGTACTCTTGCCTGGAAAACACCCAGGACTGATCTCCTTTAGAATGGGCTGGTTGGATCTCCTTGCAGTCCAAGGGACTCTCAAGAGTCTTCTCCAACACCACAGTTCAAAAGCATCTATTCTTCGGTGCTCAGCTTTCTTCACAGTCCAACTCTCACATCCATACATGACTACTGGAAAAACCATAGCCTTGACTAGTCGGCAAAGTAATGTCTCTGCTTTTGAATATGCTATCTAGGTTGGTCATAACTTTTCTTCCAAGGAGTAAGCATCTTTTAATTTCATGGCTGCAGTCACCATCTGCAGTGATTTTGGAGCCCCCCCAAAATAAAATCTGACACTGTTTCCACTGTTTCCACATCTATTTCCATGATCTTCGTTTTATCAATGTTGAGCTTTAAGCCAACTTTTTCACTCTCGTCTTTCACTTTCATCAAGAGGCTTCTTAGTTCCTCTTCACTTTCTGCCATAAAGATGGTGTCATCTGCCTATTTGAGG